>JAOTNS010003948.1:600000-776471 GCA_028476615.1 Culter alburnus | reverse complement strand
AAGAGACTTAACACCGACCAAGCCCGATGGGCCCTCTTCTTTACCAGGTTCAATTCACCATCTCCTACGCCCTGGTCCGAAAACGTCAAGGCTGACGCTCTGTCCCGAATCCATGCTCCTGATGAGTTCAGTGAAGAACCTGAGGCCCACCTGCCTGAAAACCTGTTCGTAAGCCCCAACCTGGACTCAGAAACTCTCCCTCCTTCCAATGCCTCACCAAACTCTGCCGGGTTGTCCCGGGGCTTACAATACATCACCCGAGCATGACGCACCCCACTGATCCACTCTGCACACTCCTCACTTGGCCTGGCACCCGGGGTCAGAGACCCTCTCGCTGCTAAAGCGCTTCTGGTGGCCCACAATGGCCAACATGTCAGGAGTACGTGCAGGGATGCAAGGAGTGCGCGATTCCAAGAGCCCACGCCATTACCATCGCAAACTTCTTCCTCTGGCCCTTCCCAACCGACCCTGGTCACACCTAGGAGTGGACTTCGTGACAGATCACCTGCCTCAGATGGTTTCACATGCATCTTCGTGGTAGTGGACGATTTCCAAATCCTGCCGATCATCCCTCTACGAGGTCTGCAAACAGCATGGAAACAGCGGAGATCATGTTTAACGCCATCTTCAGATACTTCGGTATCCCTGAAGAAATAGTATCCGACAGAGGTTCTCAGTTCATCTCCAGAGTCTGGAAAGCCTTCTCTCTCCTAGGTTGACCGTCAGCCTCTCCTCGGGATACCACCACAGAAGAACGGGCAGACGGAACGTAAGATCCAAAGTTGGATGTTTCCTCCGTACTTCTGCCACGGCCACCAGGACTCTTGGAAACCAACTGGGTTGGGCCGGTACCCCAAAACTCCCTCCGACAATCCACCCACCGGCCTGACTCCCTTTCAGTGCGTACTCGGCTACCAACCCCCACTGTTCCCCTGGTCTGGGGAACCCTCCGATGTTCCTGCTGTGGATTACTGGTTCCGAGAGAGCAAGAGGGTCTGGGACTCAGCACATCACCAGCTACAACGGGCCCTTAGTAGACGCAGTATGGTCGCGGATCTGCGACTTTCTGAAGCCCCTGCTTACCAACCTGGACAAAAGGTATGGTTATCTACCAGAGAATCCACATGTATGGAAGAGTTTATGTTATCTTATGGAAAGATAAACTGTTTCTCTGAAAATAAAGTGGAGGACCTTATTATGCCCCAAACAATAAACTAGTGATTATTTGTTATTACTAACATCAGCTATATTAAATCTAATAGGATTAGGAAATTATATACTGATAATATACAACAATGCCAAGGTCTCTGGAAAGAGGTTTGGTTTAAGTGATATTACGTTCCACGTGGTTGAGTCCGATGACGGTGACGTCCTCCACTAGTTGGGCTGGGGTGGATGCAGTGGTGAGAGGAGCAGATCTGTTTCAACAGTCTTGAACATGAGCTCCGTGGGATGTGATCTCCTGGAGCACCAAAGGGTCCTAAAATCTGGAACACGCAGATGAGGCCCTGGTGTAGGTGCAGAAGGTCCTTAACAATCTGGAACACGCAGACGAAGGTACGAAGGTGGATTGAAGGTTTGCTCTCTGAGCTTAACCATGTTGCAGATGTCGTATTGGCTCGCTGGATGAAACTCTGACGTAGTATTTGTTAATGTCTCTTTCCTCAAAAGCTGGAGGCTTAGAACATGGTCGTCTCTGTTGCTGCCTCACAAGCTGTAGACTCAGATCATGGGATTGTTGTTGTCTATCTCGGGGACCAGAGGCTCGGAATGGTGTTGTGTCTGTTAATGTCTGTCCCCGTGCAAGACAGACTCAGAACAGGACTCAGAACGGTATATCTGTTATGTCTTTCCCCTTTGACGGGCAGACTCAGAACAAGGAGTGTCTGTTGATAGGGTACCTTTATCCCTTTCCGATGAGGAGGAGATTGCATTTTGGTGCTCTCCATTCGAGTGCTGTGATTGGCTGCTGGCATCAGAGGGGACACACACAGTGTGGCCCACCCTTTCTCCCCTGTGGAACTCATTTGCATAAAGCACAAAGTTTGAAGTCTTACAGTGTCTTTAAAGTTTACCAATGCATTTCTTACTTTCCAAACCACCACCAGAATACCTTTGGCAATATTCTAAACAAATAGAGACTAAACATGATGGAAAAAGATTGAACTGTCATTCAACTGTACATTAACAGCTGAATTTGTGTCAGATGTTGCACTACAAATGGCTGTCACTGAGAATACTTATTTCAGGGAATAAGTATGAAATGGATGTGTAGTTTGCATCAGTTCTAAGGTTTTCAAACATAGTTTGAATGGATTTGGATGGATTTGTGATCTCTCTTTGTTTCACCCTTTGCTGCTAAGGTCCTGAGGAATTTTTATGGCAGTCTCTGGCCAACCTAGTCTCTAGATGGGTGAAGGGCAGAAACTCCATGTGGACCAATGAGAAGTCCTGTCCTTGTCAGGCTTGGTACAAGAGGTCTTCTTCTTGCCCTCTAAGAGGTGTCTGGATGTTGTCCTTACATCTTTATCTGATAGCGTTGGAGAGTTGTTTGTGTTAGTCCACCAAGATCCAATCAAAATGTAGCAAACCTTTGTCCGCTGTTACGGACAGAGAGGGGCCCGGCCATAAACTGGGCCCTAGAATGTGCTGTTCACTACATGTTCCAAAGATTAATGAAGGTCTTACGGTGTGGAACGACATGAGGGTAAGTAATAAATGACAGAATTTTCATTTTTGTTCAAGTTCAAGTTCAAGTTACTTTATTTGTACCCGAAGGTAGATTTTGTTTGCAGTAGAGTCCTCATACACACATATAAAACAGAGCACATAAAAAAACAAAAAAAAAAAACATAAATCAAGTTCTTGTCGGTCCAGAATAAATAATACATGCATGACTCCTCATACACAAATAGAAAGTAAAATACATAAAAACCAAGTACACAATAAGCTATAACTCATTCCTCAAAGTAATGGCTGCTGGAACAAAATTATTTTTGTGTCTTTTTGTTCTACACCTGGGGATTCTAAACCTACGCCTTGACAGTAGAAGCTGGAATTCTGTATGCAAAGGATGTGAACTGTCATTTAAAATTGAACTAGTTATGCGCTGTAACTGTTTTGTATATAAGGTCTCCACATTAAGCTGCGGGTCACCTATCAGCCTGCTGGACCACTTTACTATTTTATTAAGCGAGTTTTATTTTTCAAAGTGAGGTTCCCAAACCAGGCTGCTAGCGCAAATGATAAAATTGACTCAATAAAAGCGTGATAAAAAAGGATCATGATGGATTTATCAATATGAAATTGATTCAGTTTCCTCAAACAAAACAAACGCTGATGTCCTTTTTTACAGACTTGTTCACAGTTCGTTCCAAATGTAAGTTTCCCACTGAGCAAATTAAGTGTTTGCTTTAGTTGGGCTCTTGACCCTTGCCTTATTAATATTAGAGTTTGGGCTGTTGTAACAGCTAGTCAAGCAAAGAAAAAAAGATGATCAGATGTTGGTTATGTTTCACATAATCATTATTTTGACCTGAATCCCTGAGCTCACTTAGAGCCCAATCTCTGAGTTAGATTTACATTATTGATTACAGCAGAACTGTGACTCTACAGCAGAGGATCTGCTTTTACAATATGATTCAAAAAAATTCAGAAAAGGTGTGTTGAACAAATAAAAAAAAAGTTTTTTTTTTTATTTTAGGCACACACAGACATCAAGGATCATCCTGTGAATCTCAACAGTGGTGACCATCAAAAAGCATGTTGCAATGCATTCTGGGAGCCACCAATCAAAATTCACACATGGCTCCCATCATGCATTGCTTCATGAATAAATTATGAGCTTAATTGTCTTAGTAATTTCCTTTCCTTTTTCACCGTCATTGAGATTCACAGGCTGATTCTTGATGTCTGTGTGTGCCTAAAAGAAAGATTTTTTTTTTAATCAGAAAACCTTATGTGAAATCTTTCAGATTATATTGATAAAGCTGATCTTGTGCTGTAGAATCACAGTTCTGCTGTAATCAATAATGTGAATCTAACTCAGAGATTGGGCTCTAAATGAGTTCAGTGATTCAGGTCAAATAATGATTATGTTAGATCATAACCAACACCTGATCACTTTCTTTACTTGTCTGGCTATTATAACTCAATTAACAGCTCAAACAAACTCTAATATCAATAAGTCAAGGGTCAAGAGCCCAACTAAAGCAAACACTCATCTCCACGATGGTGGCTTAAAAATTGTGATTTTTCTCCTTTGGTGATTCTGTGTGTTCATCTATATCGGATGTCCAGAAGACGTCCAAAAAAGACGTCATAAAAACTTTCATTCTGGCCCCTCAGTGGACGTCTTTTCAACCTGAGACAAGACCTCAAAAAGACGTCTTCTGGACCTAATTTGCTCAGTGGGTTAGAGTCTATTACCATCCCCAGGTATTTATATGATTCGACACATTCAACAGTTTGACCTTTGATTGATGTAATTTCTTGTGTTTGGATTGTTTTTTTTCCTAAAGTCAATAAGCATGTCATTTGTTTTAACTACATTTAGTTGAAGGTGAGACGCCTCACACTATTCAACAAAGTCATTGATGACTGGACCATGACCTGTTTCACTATCTTGGAGCAGGCTAACAATTACTGAGTCATCTGCATATTTAATTATAGTCCTGTTTTCCCACCTGCTCTGGCACATATTTGTGTACAGGATGAAAAGAAGAGGTGAGAGTACGCATCCTTGTGGGGAGCCTGTTGATGAACAGACTTTTTCTGAGAGACTGCCATTCACTCTCACTCTTTGTGTCCTGTCCGTTAAAAAGTTAAGGATCCAACCGACCAGGTTATTACTTAGATCAAACTGTTCCAGCAGCCTTGTGGTTAAAATATGAGGTTGAATTGTATTAAAAGCCGATGAGAAATCAATAAATAAAAGTCTGGCATGAGAGCCATTATTATCTAAATGCTTAAAGAGTAAATTAAGTAAGGTGACTGTGGCGTCTTCCACCCCCCTACGGGGTCTATAAGCGAATTGCAGAGGGTCAAGTGAATGCTCCGTTTTCCTCAATATTTCAGACCTCACTAATTTTTCAAAAACTTTCATTACTATTGATGTGAGTGCCACTTTAGTGTGTTGTTAAATTTGGGGACAGGGATAATTACAGTATCTTTCCAGACCTCAGGTACTAATTGTGCCTCTAAAGATTTATTAAAAATGTAGTGGAAGGGTGAACTAACCCTTTAAGACCTGCTGCGGAGCTCAGTTCAGTGCGGCCTTAGTGTGGTATCCTTACTGCAATATAGTTAATGTTGGAGTGCAATGCACATAATGCCACAAGAGGGGACTATGTTTATGTATATGGCTGTTTTCCTTATGAGGTAACTCTTCCGAGTGAATGCTAACATTGTACATTTTCTGTCACTTCTCTTGGAGATTAAAGAGTTCCATTTCTCGAGGATTCTTGTCTTTTGTGTTTATTCGGCACGACAGCACACTTGGCAAAAGTGTGCATCGAGGGCGCATATCGACCACAAAGGGGGTGTTCGCGAGCACCGTTCTGACACCTAAAAGGACTAACGGGACACCCTACGGTCTTGTAGACTAACGGACACACGCATGCGGCAAATCAAGTCCACAAGACCGAAAGTGCTTATGAAGTGTGCCATATAGGAAAGCTAGGGCCAAAATGACAGAAACACCAAACTCTGCTTTAAAACCAATCAAATGACATACTTCTAATACAATTCTGACATCATTTCAGTACAGTAAACAACTAAGTAGGCTAGTTGAGTATTTTACATGCTTAAAACCTGTTCTGTTCAACTTTTTTCAGTTTGACATAAACTCTACTAAACCAGATCACTTCCATTAGAAACCTGTTCAACTCAATCTCTTATATTTCTATTATTACCTGTGAGTATCAGATGTGTTCACAAGACTATTTGAAAGGCTCAAAAATTCTGTTGTTCAAAGACATCCATATTGCTGTTGGTCAAGTTAGTTTAATTTTATACAGTGAACTACAGTGATGTCAGAGCTCCTCCTGTATTTACACATTTACATTTGTTCTTGTATTCTGTGTATTTATTAGGACTTATGTTTCGATCAGATAACATTTTTTTTTTTTTTTACAATCACTTGGACACATTTTTCAATATTTGGGTCACTTTCATCTCAAAGTTTAACTTGGCATAGCAGTTATTTTCACATTCAAAATGCACTCAAACTACCAAATACCAAATCAACTCATTCTTTCATAACACTAGCAAAGGTTGTCAGCCAACAAACACACTTTATCACTCATAAAGCAATGACATAAAAATACACTGACAACAGGTATTTTACAATGTTTTATTCTGTAAAACAAGGACATTTCTCTACTGTTTAGAATTCACAGCAATATATGTTACTGGAATGAATCAGACATGATTCAGTATGCTTCAATATATATATATTTTTTTTTTCGGACTGAGTTCCAATTCCAAAATACAAGAACGTGTTTACACACCATCCACCGATACAGATACAGTAAGAAAGTATGCACTCGGAAAGTGGATGATAATAGAATTTATTGGAAAAGTGGAAAAGAGAAAATATGTCGATGTAGTGATGTTACAGCTCCACCTTTCAAAATATATTTCACCTTGTTAGAAAGGTGCACATCCTTGTTAGATGTCGCACATGGAAAGTTCATAGAATGAATGAAAACAGAAATAAAGTTATCAAAATACTCATAAATATGAACAGAAAACACACTCAAAAAATCAGTGTCTATTGTGTGCAGTTCTTTTCATACAGCGTCTTATAGTCACATTTACACTGCAGAGGTGGCACATGTGCTTTTCAAGTGGCAATTAGGTGTCTTAACACAGACTGTTTAATGCTGCTCAGAGGTGGCATAAATGCATATTTTTATACAAGGGGCTGAGGTGGGTCAGGGCAGGCATAATGTAGTCTGGCTTTTATGCTGCATTGTATCTTTACACAGAATTTTAAGCAGGCACAGAGCAGTCTTAACTCAGCTGTATGAAGATGCCTTAGAGGATCTATTAATTGCATTTGTAACCGGTCCTACTCGACCCACTCTGAGCGGGATATGAACTGGCATCTCGGGCATGGAGGGTGGGCGTGTAAACAAGGATGCTAATTCTGCGTTCACAGCATGTCGTAATTACTGCAAATAAAGCTTAATATGCTTTCGAATCGCTCTCACAGCACTTTGATGTCATACTCCACTTCAAGTCCAACACACCTTAAATCTGCAGTGGTCAGGTGGTACAGAGGCCACAGGGTCATCATAGCTCTCTAATACATTATGAGTTTACAAGTTGTAATTACACATTCAACAAGCATGTGAAGGCTTTTTACAGTTCAGAATCGTTACAGTAATTACAACATGACGTGAGCGCACCTCAAAGACCACAGTCTCTAACATCAGTTGCTAACACGCCTCTTGAGGCCAGAGGAGTGAGGTTTACACACACTGCTCTTACTAGCTTGCCTCCATTACACATAATAGATTACACCCTTAATATTTGTAATTGGTATAATCCTGATCAGCTGTTCTTGAACAATCTGCCACTGGCTGGCAGGGAAAATAATTGCTTTTATCTGCCAATACTGATAACATTAGTGCATCCTTACATTTAATGTTTTTAGATTTTTAATTATGAAAATTTATTATTTATTAAGACTATAAATGCCAGAGAAAGCACTGAAATATATTTGTTCCTCCTATCTCATATTTATTCCCTTAAGGGGGCTCCATTGTACGTCATTTCCTTTCCAAACATGGTATTCGGCTTTAGGCACATCCCTAATTAAAATCATTATTTTCATCTAGTATTTCATATTAGGTATGTAAATTCATTTATTGTAACTGACAGGTGTGATGATCAGTGGAGTCGAGTTTTTACATCCATTAATAGGGCATGGGCTAAAATATGGATAGAGATTGTCAGTGAAAGACTGACCAGTGTAAGAGTAGATATGAGAGCTGGACTCCACATCATAAAAGGAGACCAGACCCTCCTCATAATCCACAAAACACACCGACCCGCTGCGGCTTCACTCTCAGAGACAGAGAGACAGCAGGACCAGCACCAGCTATATATTCATTCTCATTCCTCAGAACCACAGTCCAGAATCCATTACTGGGACTCAGTGAGATCAAATCCTTCTTGTTAATGGATTCTCTGGCCACTCCTAAATCCCATTCAGTCTTTCCCTTCACCTGCACCTCAAAATAAAATCTCCCTGAGGAGAATCCCTCCTTTCCCAGGACACAGGGACATGGATTAAAGCTCTCTGGTTTGTCTGGGAGTTTCTGCTCAATGTCTCCATCTCTCACTTGTTTTCCATCATCAGACAGGATGAGACCAGGATGAGCTGTATCAGGATCCAGAGTCACATCCACTGAGAAAACAGAGAATATGAATCACAACTTGACAACACAGATATTTTGTGATGATTGTTTAATTTAACACCATGCCAGCTACCATGGTTACATTCATGGTGACAGACACACACTGTACCTGCATACTGCTGCATCCTCTTCAGACCTGTAGAGACACATGACAATAAAACATCATCAGATCTTTGACATGTTTATGTGTGGAATTATTTTAAAGGGGTCACGTCACTGCTTTTTCTAAAGTTAATAAATTTGATTTTGATGTCAGTAAAAGGCCACTGTTATGATTGGTTGATGTCATTGCAAAGGAAAATGTATCAAGGCCCACTCACTATTGCAGGTAAGCATTTTGAAAACATTTTCCATATAAAACAGATATATACAGACAAAGCATTATGACATGTTTTCCTTGTACAGTTTGCGATGATGTAACCCTCCAATGCCTTTAAAAATAAACCATCCTCTTGTTCCTGACACTGAGATCCTTCTGAAGTCTCTACAGAGATGCAAACAAGCTGTTGAAACCGACGCTTCAAAACGAACACTGTTTTACTTTTTCATTTGTCCTGTTGTCAGCAGATACTTAAGCACATAGAGTACATCAGAAACTGAATGGGTATCTGTATTCAGACATCCCTTTCAGACTGCTTCCTCTTGCATCGACAGTTATTCCTGTTGGATGTGGTTCATCCTTCTGGATTCGGTGGCTCTAGATTCACCTCAAAGACTCGCTGTCCAGATCACGGTGAATGTGATTTCACCAAGTATGACATGTTCCTGGATCAACATCTTTGTTGATCCTGGAACAACATTCCAATCAACCAATCAGATTTGAGGGACAAGTTTACCATTTATGTCAAGTTTAGGCTTGCAACCAGGGTTAGGTGCTTCTACATCAGTGTTATTCACATATCTTACCCCTCTGATTTTAGGGATAATGGGTAGGATTAGGGGTAGCGATAGGGTTAAGACTAAATTTTCTGACAGGAATGTTGTTCCAGGATCAACAAAATATGTTGATCCAGGAACATGTCTTACTTGGCAAAATCACGGTGACCCCAGATGACAGATGAGCCAGCGAATGATAGAGGCAGTTTTAACATTAAGTGACAAGGCATCTGACGCTATGCTTAGTGGCACATCCGGTGGCAAATCTGGTCTTCATTGGCATGTGCCAGTGGATATGTCACTGATATTGTCATGAAATATGTTGTGACACCTCCAATAGGGACTGACATGAGTTGAACAGCTATACTGATTTAATTGTGACACAAAATCCTAAATAAATAGCCCAATTTAGTGATATTTTGAAATAAATGTAAATTAAACGTATTAAAGTTGGTAATATCTTTTTAAAACATATTGTCAGTTGGTGGCACATGTGCCACTGAATGTTTTATTATACCAGCAGTGGTATGTCGTTTATCATGCAAAAAGTAGCTAACTTCCCATTCTAGGAAAGACACAAAATAAATCTATCATGGGTCACGATGAATAACGTATAAACCATTGCATCCATTACTGTAAAACTTTATTTTTGCATGATGCTGCATGCACACCGGAAGGTGTCAGGATAAACACTGGCCAGCACAAGATTCTCATCTGTGGCTTAAATATTTCAAGTCCTTCCAAAAAGAGTAAAAAAATAAATTCTTGAAAATCATTTGTCAGGCTACAAATCCAAAAAGGATTACATGCTGAGATACTAGCAATCTTATTTATCTATTCAAGTGCAAGAAAGTGCTCAGTGCATTTTAAAAACTCAACAAATGTTTTGGTCACGCAGGACCTCCTTAGTGTTGCTTTAATATTTCAAAAAATATTTTTTATGGAATTATGTAATGAATAAAATCAAATTATGTTGTACAAATTAACTCCATGATATATTTGACAGCAATGTATTAATTAAATATCCTTCTGCAGTTGCTAATGTTACATGATCTATTATACTCTTGCAGACAGCTGCAGGTGTCACTACTGGAGGTGCCACAACAAGAGACATGTCAGTTTTAGCATGTGCCAGTGGATAGTGGCATGTGTCACTAAAACTTGTGACGTGCCAGTTGATTGTGTCATGTGCTACTTGCAGAACAATTCACTTTATGCTGTCAAATATATGATTTATTACATTGTGGGGTTAATTTGTACAACAAAATGGATTTATTAGATAATTCCATAACATTATGTTTGAAACATTAAAACCACAGATAAGAATCTTGCACTGGCCAGTGTTACACAACATTAGTGTGACGTCGCAAATGGATGGAAGTGGAAAACGAGTCTTTTTGGCAAATTGATTTCAACAAATGATATTTTTGCAGTGAGAATTATTTTTTTTTTTTATGTCTGATACTTGTGTATTTTTTATAGTACAATTACATCTTACAAGCACAATATGTCAATTTAAAGAATATTTGACTCCTTGTGTTATGACCCCTTTAAGTTTATATTTAAAGAATTGTGTACAACATCATGTATTTATCTGAAAAATGTATGTACTGACGTACCAGCTAGTGTGAGTTTCTCCTGTAGAGTGTCCTGCAGTTGAGTCAGAGCTCTCCTCACAGTCTCCTGACTGTCATCAGTCTTCACACTGATCTTAGACCAGTTCCTGGTGTTTCTAGAGCTGCACAGGTATGAGTAAAACTACAGCAGGAGAGAGGAGAAATCCTTCAGCATGGGGAGTGTTAAGCCTTGTTCATACTTTCACCTGCACTGCACCGCGACAGTCCGCACTTCAGAGGCGTTTATGGTCGACACGATCGCCGTTGTACTATTTTCTGAAATGACGGGGCAGTTTGGATAAAAAATCCTCCAAACCAACAGAAAGTAATGGTGTGAAATAGTAGTTTGGCAGATCATCAGATCATACCTTTAATCTAGTGCTTCTTTTTATGTCAACTATGTCTTTGAAAGATTTTTTTGGGAAATTATTTGATTGGGAAAAATACATACAGTATGCACATTAAAAATGGGCTCTTTATAAACCAAAGTTATATGTAGGCTATGGCTTCTATTCATATTTATATAGTTGATTTTTTTTTTTTCGTAAAACTCAAAAACTAAAAGAGTATGTATGCATAAATCATCATTCTAAATAATTTAACAAAACCATAGTGACTTAAAAGGGGTAGGCCATTTCTTATTACTTTTCTCACAATTGCAGAATTTACATTCATGCAGTCATTAACTTTAAGAATTTCAAACAACAAAATATGGCCATTAAAGGTACAATCTGTAAGATATTCACAGTAAAATATCCAAAAACCACTAGGCTAGTGTTATATATTTTGTCCAGCTGATTACTAACAACATCTCTAATGTTTTCAACTACTTGTAAATCATGAGAAAATTCCCATTCTAAACAGTGACACGGGGCAGTGCAGTCGCCTGTCAATGACGTCAGTTACCCTTTGTTACCGCCTTTACTGACGTAGAAACCACATGACAACAGTGTCGTGGACAAATGCGGAAGTAGTGTCTAGCATCCAGCAAACCACTAGCTTGCTTCAAGCAGTTCCTTATTTACTTCTTGCACGTTTTATGGTGGATTGTTAATTATTTATGGAACATAATTACTGTTCTGTCGACAAGGACAGCTCCCGTAAACGTAAGCGTACGGGCCAACCAAACGACCCAAGAAGAGTTTGGGACAAGAGGAGAGAAAAAGCGAGGATCAATATCGGTGTTGCATTTTCCAGATGGAGAGAGCTTCGCGACAAACTTAACCTAGAAAGAGATGCCGATCTCTCTTGTGTTTTACTCGACAGGTGAGTTGTTTTGATTCGTATCTTTACAGAAAACGTATGCCATTATAACGATCAACACGATTAGTATTATGGGGCATACACGCCAAACGCGGGGCATCGCGTCTCTAGACCCACGCGAGGACGCGTCTGATCCATAGTCTGATCGCGTCTTTGCATTGACTTTGTATGTAATCTACTCGCGCAAATCGTTGAACTCGCGTTTGCTATGTATGCCCAATTATTGTGTTTGAATGTACACGAGTGTATATATTTGTTGAACAAGTGGTAATTGTTTTCATATCATCTGACTAAACAGTAATCAATTAATTTGATAATTTACTGTCAAACTATATTTGCTGTATTGTATTGCAATATAGCATGACGCAATATGTAATATTGGCATGTGAAAATTGTCTTTTTCAGACACTAACAAAATCCAGTATTGGATAGATTTTGTTAGTTACTGTAGCATGTAGCGATTTAACAAAGTTATTAATCAATTTATGGATGAAATATGAATATAATAATTCATAAGGTTATGAATAAATTATGATTCATATATCGACCCAACGGGGAATTAAACATATATTGTGAATCAATTACAACGAATTATATCAATTACATATATGATTAGTTCTGGTTTAATAATTATTTAGAGAAACTGTCCGTTTGTCCCGCAAACTGCAGCTCCTCAGAATGTTATAAAAAGGAAGATTTTTTCTTTCCCCTGGCCACGGGGAAAGACTTCCTCTAGGATCTATATATAGGATATAGGATCGAAACGTTAAAGTGACTTGGTCTTCAGTTGGAAGAACAAACAGAACAATCGAGCATGAATTAACGTTTTAATATATGCAAACTACGAATACAGAGATACGTCTAAAATATATACAGAAGGTATACACATATATATACACAAGAGTGAAAATGAAGGAAAGACATGGAAAGAAAGATGATCAAAGAATGGCAAATTACACAGTTAAAACCTTTTTGGGAGAGAGAGCCAGCACAGAAATCAGTTTAGACAAATTCAGATAAATGATAGCCTAATACTTGCTCATTGGTTCAAGTCCGTGTGTAGCAGTTTCAATGCCTGGCTGGGTTGGTCCTTTCAGAGAGGGTTTCTCCGGCGGGGTTTTCAAAAGAGGTTTAAGCTTAAGTAACTTAGCCGAAGAGAGAGAGAGTCTAAGGAAGTGGTCCTCCCGAGCTGCGCGCGTGGTTGGGAAGCGCGGTCACCTGAGGCGTCCGTGCACGAGGTGCTCGTGAGTCAGTCGGGAGACGAAGGAGAAGAAGAAGAGACGAGAGACGAAGAAGCGAGGAGAAGGTGTGTGTTGTTGTTTTTATGGTAACCCAAGCTAACACACCTCCTGAATTGTAGCGACCAATAGATGCGCAGCACTATTTGGCGGGCAAAGCCCCTTTGTTTGGAATCCTAGCCGAATTTGCATACTTAAATGCCCATCAGATCGGATTTCGAGATGGAGTGTGTTCTTCACAGGATCATTAAACACATAGAAAAATGCATTTGTCCGCTATGTGAAATATCTCAATGAATAGCTCGAGTCCGGAGCTTTAAAACGAGATCAAACTCGATAGGTCAGAAAGACATAGAAAAGAGGTTATGGTTTACAGACAGAATTATATCGTTAAAATGCACACTAGCACAAATACACTAATTTAAACACTAGGAAACATGCATAGGCCCTAAAATACTGTGATGGATATATTCAGCATAGTGTTTTACATATACAGTCAAAATGTATGATTTGTGTGTTTCTTATATGTCTGTGTGTGTGGGTGTGTGGGGGGGTTTTGGAAATCTGTATCTGGGGGGGGGTCCTCCTTTGAAGTCACCAAGGGAGGAAGTTGGCCTCCGACCTCGGAGGGCACAAAGGTGTCAGGGGCTCATCTTTAGCAGACTGTTCGGAGCCGACTTAGTGATTAAGAGCACAGTTCCTCAGGTTAAAAGCGTTCTGAAACTCTAAAGTTATTGATTATCCTGATACATGTGCATACGCTACAAGCAGCTATAGTGTAGTTATCATAATTACATCATAACCTCACAATAAAATTGTGCTGTCAATACATATGATATGGTAAAGCGGAAGCAGCGCCGGCGATTGTGTCAAAAAAGTCCCGCTGCTCGTGAGGCGTGTGTTGATCAATCGCTCGAGCTCCTCGTTCAGCTCCACACACTCGCTCCTGCTCTGCTTCATACTACAGTAACGTTAATAATCGCATCCATTAACATGTTTTCCCAAGTCCTACTGCACTGTCTGTTGAGGTGGAGACCACATGTTCCAAGATTCCACACTCAAACTTTGCGTCATCAAGCTACGCCTTTGTTTTGAACAGGCCTCTAGCGACCTCTAGCGGATAAAATTATCACATACTGCACCTTTAAACAATATCTTTGTCACGATCACCAGCTTGAGTGCCTTGATAGCCACCAGAGGCACTCTGCCCCAGACTATTGCCACTCTTTCCCATAACTCAATGCCGGTCTCAACATCCATGATTGTCTTCAGTTGTGTCCCATTAGGCCTTTATCACACTTCCTGTACCTGGTAAGTGAAGTAGTGTATCACTACTTCCGGTCCCATCGCAACACAATCAAAACTAATGGCTAAATACTCGCTCTTGTGTTAATGCAGCGATTTGGCTGCTCTAATTCTAAACAACAACACCCTTACCTCAGATTTCGGGATTTCCCAATAAAATAAGAATTGAGGAAAGCGTGGGTGAGACTGATATGGTGGGATGAAAGTCCTTTTAAAAATATGCAGGAGTTACATATTACTCCTGGGGAGTACCTTCATGTGTAGTAGCCTTTCAAAACTGAGGAAGCTTACATCTCATATCTTGAACCTGCTGAAATGTTCCCATCCAAATGTGCATTCTGAATAATAAATAAATTTATTTCCCAACTAACCTGCTGCAGTCCAGAGCTTGTCTTCTCGTTAACAGTGATGTGATACTGATCATATTTCATACCTACTGAATATACATTTTTTAATGAATTTGACATGCAAAAAAAAAAAAAAAAAAAAAAGCTGCTTTCTTTTTTTCTTTTTTATTTAAAAAGGCCAAACTCACTCCTTTTTAAACAGTTTATCAAGGCGGCCTAGCAGAAGGCCGAACACTTGATATCGCTGTCTAAACTGAACCCATGTGAGCGGCAGCCAATGTAGAGGAACTCTCAATAGTGAGAGGAGGCCAAACATGCTCAACAAATAGACCACTCATCAAGGTGGCTAAAAGGCCGCACTTGAAAGGAATCTAATGGCACCTGTCCCAAATGGCACCCTAAACCCTCACGGTCTTCCTCTGAGTCCGCACTTTCACGACGTAATGCCGCTTTGACTGCCGGGTAAATTCATCTGCGTAGCTCACAGTCTTGCTGGCTCAGCAGAAGTGCGCATCGAGGGTGCATAGCAGCCGCAAAGGGGGTGCTCACGAGCACCCTTCTTTAAGCTTAAATGACGAATGGGACACCCTACGGTCTCGTGGACTTAACGGACATGCGCACCCAGCGGCCATTGTAATTCCACAAGACCGAAAGTGCACATGAAGTGTGCCATTTGGGACAGGGCCTAAATAGGGCTCAAATGAGCGGAGGCCCCAGCAGAAAGACTCTCTATAGTGAGAAGGGGGCCAAACACACCAGGGGTGGTTTCTTTGTTAGGGCAATAGGGCAACAAACCACCAAAGTGCGAAAGGGACTGATTTTTTCAATTACATTCAACCACAGTGTTACGCTAGCTGTCACTACTCTAGATTGTTTGTTCTGCCTCTGGATATATAGTCCAATCAGCGCAATCAAGTCACATTCTGTGGAGTACCACCTCTTCTTGGGGGCGATTTCACTCTGGCCGAGAATTGCCCAGAGTGTTTTTATAGACTTCCATTCAAAGATTTTTTTTTCAAACTGCAGGCACTACAATCTAATCGCTATGGTTTCCGTGTAAATGCTGCCATTATATTGTGTATATAATTTATGTATAACTTTGTTTTGTTTTCTAAAATCAATTTCATAATTTATGAATTTAAGTTGTGTTTGTTATTTATATGTTGATACATTATTTTATTTATTATAAGTTGCACTACTTTTATTTTGAAGGCTTGGTTCAAGTTATATAAAGTGTATAATGAAAAATGAAAAAAATTTAAATTAAATACAGATTTAAAAAAAAAAAAAATCAATTAGAAAAATGTACAAAATACTGAGTTTATACGTCGGCATTCAGTCCAAAAATACAGAGATATGATTTTTTGGCCATATCGCCCAGCCCTTATGGCCTTAAATTATTATTTTCCATGTTTAAGCCAAGCAGTAATGATACATTAGTATATCACTTGTTAAATGGTTATTTAACAGGCTTTATGGTGTTATATAGCCTACTGCATTATCAGCCCTGTTTGCACCTGGTAGTTTTGTTCGATCGGATCTAGACGAGTGAGACACATAGCCTACCCATTTACACCTGGTGTTTTAATCCATCTCTTTTGTCCACTTTCGACCACTTATGTCCTGATTTCTCGAGGGGAGAATCTATGGGCAGGTAAATGTGGTCTTCTTCAGAAGTTTTGATTTAATAGGTGAAATATCAGTGCACAATTTGCATATGAACGTGACCGGAGACAACAGCAAAACATACAGAGAGCATTTCTGCTGTGCTTATTATGTTTTTCGTCTTCAAACCAAAACCGGCTTTAGCCAGCTAGCACACTTCCCATAATGTTTATTTGTGTCAGTTGGAGGATAGAAGGCATTTTTTAGCGGCTGTTCGCATTTGACCACATGAGCGTTTTCACTACAAAAGCAATCCGGTTGAATGCTGCCTCTGGAAGTGGTTAAAAATGGACAAACTCGAAACATTTTACACCCCGTTTACATCTGTATTTAGCATTGTCCACTTGTGATCCAATCAACCAGAATACATCTTAATACCAGGTGGAAACAGAGCCAAAGAGATGTTGACTGACCTGTAGGAGGCGGAGGTGATCTTCAGTGTGTGAGAGCTGCTCCAGCTTTGTGTTTATCAGCTCATTGATCTCCTGCTCCAGATCAGTGTTTCTCATCTTTAGCTCAGTGATCTCCTGCTCCAGCTCTTCAATGAGCTCTTCCTCCTGTTTCTCTGCTGCTTTCTGCTGCTCCTCCATCATCTCCAGCAGTTCAGTCTGACATCTCTCAATGGAGAGGTTGAGACCAGTGAAGCGCTCATCACGAGCTGCTTTCTTCTCCTCTGTGTTTTTCTGCTCAACAGGACAATCAACTAATTATTATTGGTGTTTAATACAAGAATCAGAGTTTTAGGGGGGTTTCCTCATAATCCCACAACCGAAGTACCTTCATCCTGCACCGTTTGCAATGAATGTGTGTGCCTTGTTGAGGAGAGATGTGTTATTACTTTACTAAGTGATCAGTGGCCTGTTGCACAAAGCCAGTTTCAGCTGCTACCCAGGTAAGTTCGAGATTAGTTTGAGCAAATTCTGTTTTTTCAGGCTCAAGAAGGAGGATTGATTTTTAGCGGGTTCCATGGTAGCCTAATTTACGCTACATGGCTAACCTGCTCCAGAGCAGGTTTTATTTTGGGTTAGAGATCACAAACCCAAACTGGACCAATCAGCTGTGAGTAAAGTGGCATGCATAGAGACAGAGCAACACGCATCATAATCTGAAAACCATGCCCACCGGGGGGAAAAACACTTCAACAGTTCCCATTGACTTTATATAGCGTGAGGCTGCCTTCTTGTCATTTCTGGCTTATAACAAAAAAATAGAACAATGTCTAAAAGCTGCTATGTGGTGTACAGCAAACAAGCTAAAAAACCCAGAGCTAAATTTTTATAAGCTGTCGACCCCCAAAAAAAACTGTTTAAGGATACAAAAGTGGATACAGGCAGTGAGACTGAGCGCAACGGTCATATACTATAAGAATACTTGGAGGAGATGGTATTCGGCAACAGGTAAATAATTTCTTGATATGGTTAAAAATAATGTTTCTTTTTTTTTTTTTTTTTTTTTTAGCATAAACTGTCACGGATTACTTCCTCTCCAATGTATTTCTTATTGTAATATGAGCTGTTGCGCTCTGTCTCACTGCCTGTAGCTATCCACTTTTGTGTCCTTAATAAACATTGCTTTTTTTGGGTAGACAGCTTATGTTTGCTGTCCTAGCTGAGACCATAATTTTTTTCTCTCTTGTCATTAGTTGTGTCTGTCTTTCACAAACTGAGGATGCACCAATTGCCAAACTAAACACACTACAGAGTGACAACTCAAGAAAAAAGCTCTGCAAGCAGTTCTGTTCAAAGCTTTAGCTCTAACTCTCCCAGACCCTAAAGAGTAGCTTGTGACTCAAACTAAATAAATAGCTTCGTCCATCTTGTTTACTTCGGAAGACGCTCATAGGCTTATTATTGGACCTCAAGGTACAGGTTTGTACCTTTTGGAGGGTCAAAAAGGTACATATATTTCCCCAGCATTTACATATGTTAGGTCATTATGTAGGTCTTTTAAAATACATAGAGAACGCCTCTGCTAACCATATTTTTTTTTTGTAAAAGTTGTTGTTTAAGATTTTAATGATATATAATGATATCAATGATATATAAATTATATATATCTTAAGATTTTAATGATATATACAGTTGTTGTTTAAAGATTTGAATGATATATCATTAAAATTTTTAAACACCAACTTTTGCAAAAAAAAAAAAAACAAGTCTTGCAGAGGCTGTCCATCTTGCAGTTGTTAAAAGTAACACTGAAGCAGTGTTAAAGTTTAATGAATAATTGATTGATGATTGACAATTAGTGGCACACCTGATGTTAAAGCAGATCACTGAAGGAAAGAGATAAAAAGGTGTTACTTAATGTTTTTATTAAATGTTTCATTTCAGTCACCATGAAAGCGGTCAGCGTTTGCTTTAGTTGGACTCTTGGACTCTTTATTATTAATTTTTCTCTGGCTGCTCCCTTTTGTGTTTGTAAAGCACATTTGTCATGGTCAGAGAAACTATGATCTGGTCACAATATAATTTTGATGATGTTTATCATCATGCGATGGCCTGATGTCATTCAGAGTCTCAATCTCTGACTGTTTGCTTGATGTGTAGCTTTAGTATTAATGATTGTAGTCCTGTGATTTTTACAGTGTTGAGATCCAACAGCAGTTATGACTTTTTTTTTTTTTAAGAAATAATACATTCTGACTGAAGCTTCGTGTTTAAACACACCAGACTCCCTAGTCAGCATATGATTTCTCAAGAACGGTGCGATAAATAAATACAATACTGACAAACAGATCAACTCTGACATCACAAACAGCCTACTGTCACAACAACAACAGAAAAAAAGAAAACATTGGAACATCTAACGAAAATTCAGGCATTCAGCTGCATATTTATTCATGCGCAATGCATGGGGAGCCAGGATAGATTTGATTTTGGCTCCCATCATGCACTGCAACATGAAGCAGTTTGTTTGTTGTCACCATTGTTTAGGGTCATAACTGATTCTTGATCTGTGTGTGTTTAAAAAAAACCCCCAAAAACCCTTCAGATTATAAACTCTGCTGGATCTCAAACGTTACAACAAATATACTATGAAGAAATATTACATCTATATCATCCACAGTTAATACTGGATGTCAGCAATGAATCTGGCCACTTCACAATGAGAAAACACAACCATCATGACTGTGCTTCCCAAGAACTGTAAACCTAAATTGATCATTTTTTGGCTCACAGCCTTTTGGGAAACTCAACCATTTCTCTGATCATATCAATATGCTTTACAAACAAAGTTGGAGCAGCCAGAGATAAATTAATGTTAATAAGTCAAGAGCCCAGCTAAAGGAAATGCTTTTCACCATCATGGTGACTTCAAACTAAACTTTCATTCAAACATTAACATCTAACATTGTTATTCTCAGTAAGAACTTTTTTGATGTATGACAGAATCAAATCAAACTGGTTAATAATAAGTGTATAATGTTAATGCTGGAAGTCAGTTTGTAGTTGTTGGTCTCTCTCTTTTTCTCCTTGGTTGTTCTTCAATGATTCTGCTTATTATCATCAGGTGTCTCCACTAATTGTCAATCATCAACTCAATCATCAATCATTATCCATTACTTTAACACTGCTTCGACGTGTTACTTTTTAACACCCGGCAAATGGACTCAATGGAATGTTTTAAAAGTGGTTTAAAATGAAGTTGTAAATGTGAAATGAAAAGGATTTAAAAATTTTCTGATTTTAATTCAGCGTGTGTTTGTGTGTAAATATATATATCTCATTATAGTCAACATTGTACACTGTCAAAGCCAATTTTGTAAAAATTTTGTTAAAGGTACAAAATTGTCACCAAGGTACAAAACTGGTCCTCTTAAGTACCAATCACAAGGGTACAAATTTGTACCCTATCCAAGGGTACAAAACTGTACCCTTGAGGGTCAGCCCCAGTGACAAGCCATTGTAGCCCCTAACGGTACAATTATGTACTTTATTTTCTGGAGTGTATGTTTTAGCGCGCCAGGCTACTCCCGTCTTGCCTTAATAAATCTTATTTTATGTTCAAATATATGCATTATGAACAAAGATCCGTCGTTATGTCCAAGCAATGATGTGCTGAGTTTAGCTAGCTAGCTAAACTACCCGTCATTACTGTCCTACAAACTCTCAGAAAATAAAGTACATAAGTGTACCTTTGAGGGGTACAATGGCTTGCACTGGGGCTGTCACCTCAGGGTACAGTTTTTGTACGCCTTGGCATATGGTTCAATTTGTACCCTTGTGATTTGTACCTTCAGAGCCCATTTTTGTACCTTTATTTAACAGACAAAAAATTGACCCTTCAAAAGGGGACAAATTGGCAAATGTTTCTTTTCTCTGGTGTTTAAGTTTTTAATTCAAAATTCGCCTATCTGTTGCATGAAAGTACTTTTTTGTTAAAATAACTTAATAATTAATAAACACCCACTTTCAGTCAGTGATGGGATAGATTTTATTATTTATGGTGTAAAAACTCTATCCCTAGACTGCTCTTATCTGAGGTCTTATTTGTATAATTTTATAGGTTTTTGTAAATACAGTTACAATTATTTAACAATAATCTAACAGAGACCAAGATCACTGCCCAACTAAAAGGAAGCACTGATCACGCATACTGGTAAACCAAACTATTTTTTCTGAATATTGAACAGATATCAAACCTCTGTCCCATTCTCAAAAAGACTTAACTGTTAATACTAATAATAATTATAATAATATCAAAATCCGTAGAAATACATTAGGGGTCAATCACCTTCAGATCGTCACATGCTCTGTGTTAATCTACTTAACTTTGTCTACTTGGTTTAGACTTTCATGTATGCTGGTTTTTATTTTAAGTTCTCAAAACTCTCAAAGATAAGTACTAATTGTACCTTGAGGGGTACCATGGCTTGCACTGGGGCTTGTACCCCTCAAGGTACACATTTGGACCCTTATGCATTGTACTTAGAGACCATTTTGTACCTTTGGGACAATTTTGTACCTTTTAACAAATTTTATACAAAATTGGCTTGACAGCGTACATCGTGACTATATAGATATATATATTTTACCACACACACACCCTGAATTAAAATCCAATTTATTAATCCCCCCTTTTCATTTTCACATTTTTACAACATTCATTTTAAACACAGTTTAAACATTCCATTTGAGTCCCTCTTACGCGGTGTTTAAAAAGTAACCACAGAAGCAGCGTTAAAGTTTAATGAGATGAATTTATTGATGATTGGTGATGATGACAATTAGTGGAGACACCTGATGGATAATAAGCAGAATCATTGAGAAACAACAGAGAAAGAGATACCAACAACTACAACTGACTTCCAGCCTTAAACATTATTACACTTATTATTAACCATTTGATTTGATGTTGTCCTACATCAACAAAATTTTTCTACGAGAATTAACAGATTTTTAGATGTTAATGTTTGAATGAAAGTTTAGTTTGAAGTCACCATGCTGGTGAAAAGCCATTTCCTTAGTTTGGCTCTTGAGTAAGGCTCTAAACATTAATTTATCTCTGGCTGCTCCAACTTTGTGTTTGTAAACCCATTTGTATGCGCCAGAGAAATCTGATCTGTGTTTCCCAAAGTGCTGTGAGTCCAAATCATTAGGTTTACAATGCTTGGGACGCACAGTCTGATGGTTGTGTTTTCTCATCGTGAGTGGCCAGATTCATTGGTGACATCGTATTAACTGGGGATATAGATGTAATATTTTCTTCAATAGTATATCTGTTACGTTGAAATCCAGCAGAGCTTTGTTATATCTGAAGGGTTTTTGGGTTTTTTTTTTTAAACACACACAGACATCAATAATCATATATTGACCCTCAACAATGGTACAATCAACAAAGTGCTTCAGTTGCCAGTGCATGATGTGACCACCAATCAAAACTCTCCGGCTCCCATCATTCATTGGCTGCATGATACTTATGCGCTGAATTTGTCCTGTAATTTTCGAGATTGTCATGTTTGCGTTATTTCTGTTGTTTTGTTGTGACAGTAGCTTGTTTTGTGGATGTTCAGAGTTGATCTGTTGTCAGTATTTGTTTTGATTTATCGTCACCGTTCTTTGAGAATCATATGCTGACTCTTGATGTCTGTGTGTGGTTTACACACTGACGTCTTCAGTGCAGATGTATTTCTTAAAAAAAAAAAGTCACTGCTGTTGGATCTCAAACTGTAAAATCACAGGACTACATCATTCATAACTAAGCACACATCAACAAACATTTCAGAGTTGAGACTCTGAATGACATCAGGCCATCGCATGATGCGAAAATCATCTCAATTATAGTGTTACCAAGATCATAGTTTCTCTACCATGACAAATGTGCTTTACAAACCAAATTTGGAGCAGCCAGAGAAAAATTAATAATAAAAATTTAAAGCAGTCACGACGCCCACCTAAAGCAAACGCTGACCCTTTCATGGTGCTTGAAATGAAACATTCATACAAACATTAATTACCACCTTTTTTCTCTCTTATCCTCAAGTGCTTCTGGCTTATTAACCTCAGGTGTCTCCTAATTGTCAATCATGCAATCCAATTATCTCTTAACTTTACCTGGCTTCAGTGTTTACCTTTGTTACACCTGGCAAGATGGCCAGCCTCTGCTACTTTTTTTTTTTTTTTTTTTTTTTTTTTTTTTTTTTTTTGCAAGTATGTTGTTTAAAATTTTTGATATATCTTCAAATCTTAAACACACTTTATATATCATTAAATCTTTTAATGAATATATAATTATATATCATTTATATCATTTATATATCATTAAAATCTTAAACAACAACTTTTACAAAAACAAATATGGCTTAGCAGAGAGGCTGTCTCTTATATTGTACTAACCTTTAAAAGAAACGGTCATATATGTACCTTTTAATGCTTGGGAACATGATGTACTTTTGACCCTCCAAAAAAGGCACAAACATGTACCTTGAGTCCATTATAAGCCCTATTGGTACGTTAGTGTAGATTGTACCTGGGGGACGAAAGTGACTCCTACTGTACCCCTATTTCTGACAGTGTACCTGGGCTTACTGCATGTGCACACATCAATATTACATCATTGTTGTTATGATAAATAACACACAATTACTGGGGTAGGTTTAGTGTTGGGGTAAGGTGTAGACATTAATAAATCACAATCTGATAAGTAGCATTTTTCGCTATCTATTTATTCTTGTTCTAACGATTAATGCTATATCATATTGGTTACCACTACTGTACTTGCATTATTATAAGGTTGGGGTGGTGTAGATGTTAATAAAGCCATAAACCACGTTAATATCACGCTGGAAGCACAATCTGATAGGTAGCATTTTTCACTATCAATTTATACTTGTTCTAACGTTTAATGCTATATCATGCTACCACTACTGTACTTGCATTATTATAAGGGTAGGTTTAGGGTTGGGGTAGGTATAGTTGTAGTTGTTAATAAAGCCATAGACCACGTTCATATCATGCTGGAAACACAATCTGATAGCATTTCTGACAGGGCAGGCCTAGCACAAATTGTCAGAACACCGGCATTTCTCCCCTTGGATTTTAGGTGTCGGGAAGGGAAAAAATTCCACCACCCCGTCCAAACTTTTAGGATACCGGGTAGCAGATTTACACAATCCCTACACACAACGTTTCGGCATGTTTCCCTCGCTCGAAAACTTGACAGACCTCCCATGCCTAGTTACGGTTGCTAAACCACGATTGGCCTGTGGCGGTTTTCGGGCGTGGCTTAGCAAAGGGTCAATTATTGTGATCCAACATTTGCCTCGCATTTCAGGATGAAAAGACGAACATTTCAGGTGAAGGATAATCCACTTCTTATCTCAGACACTCTTGCTGCGTCCTAATTCACTGTTTTTGTGAAGAAAAAGTATATAGGCTACTTTTGAGCGTGTAGCAGAAGAGTATGCAAGCTTTCAGACATAGTACTTCATCTTAATTGCAGACTTTCTGTTATGCAACCTGTAACCGTTTTTAAACCGCCCTGTCAATCATCTTGTCACAGTTAAAATCCTCCACATACAATACATAGTTTTTAGTCACGCAACTGTCGCAGAGCCCTGGAGGGCAAAAACAGCCATGTAACTGCAGAACTGTAAAATATGTGAACAAGATGTAAGTTTTGGGCTCTTTTGATCCATATACAGCACCTGCAGTGATTCCAATCACTAAAAACAGCGGGACGATTTTTTAAATGTGAAAAACACTAGGGTGGGTTGCACCAATAAGGATTAAATTAAGCAAAGTTTAACATTAATCAAGGATTTGTTGATCTTGGCTTTATTTTAAATCGAGTTGTGTTGCACCACTTAATTTTAAACACAGATTAACTACGCAGAAAGACCGTTATAAAGGGCTGATCAAGCAGCATAGGCGGAGGGTGAACCGACGTCAGGCTAAAGAATCATAAGTGCAACCCACACTTAAAATGCCTTAATGTACTAAAACAGTGGTATTAGTTTAACCTTTTTTGATGATGCATAGGCTACTATATACAGACGAGCAGATGACCCCAGACACAACGTGTTCCCTTTCGAAAGGGAACTTCAACTCTGCGCTGAATCGCGCTATGGGGATGTCACTCGTGACCCGTGTTCGAAATGCCAAAAATCACAACACTCCAATCCTATTGGCCAGCGACAGCCAATCACGTCAAACGGCGCGAACCGTGACGTATAAAGGGAGCGCCTGGGGAAACAGCCAACATCCTTTTGTCTTTTCGGGACTGTTTAGTTCGTTTGCCATTTACTCACAGAACTTCTGCATTGCTAAAATGTCTGAGAAATCGTTCAGGAAGTGTGCTGATCCTTGTCCCAGGTTTCTAATACCAGAGGACACACACAACCTGTGCGTTATTTGTCTGGGCAAAGAGCACGCGCGGACAGTACTCGAGGGTGCTGTCTGCATTCATTGTGAGCGTTTGCCCATGAAAACGCTCCATACTCATTTGGCCCTCTTCTCGAGGGGAGAGGCGTCATCACCATTGCCTGGTGGTTCCCTGCAGCTGCCCTGGGAGCACGTGAGAAGGGAGCCCACTCGCAGCAGGTTAGACGATCGGTTTCTTTCTAGCCATAACCCGGTAACTCCGGCAAGCCTTCCATTCCTTCCCGATCTGCATTTTGAGATCGAGAGGGCATGGAAGAACCCTTCTGGCCCGAATTCATCGACATCAGCAAGCTATTTGCTGATGTTGAGGGATTGGGCCAGCATGGGTATGTGTCGATGCCACCTATAGATGAGATGTTTGCGAACTATCTTGCTACAGGGAGTGCACCGACACTGAAAGCTCCGGCCCTGCCATCCAAAGCGCTGAAAGTGATGTCACGTTTGAATGGCAGGGCTTACACCGCTGCAGGTCAGGCTGGTGCGGCATTGCACACAATGGCAGTGCTGCTTGCGTACCAGGCTGATCTGCTTACAGATCTGGATCAGGGCCAGGGTTTGTCCGCTGAGGCGGTCACGGAGCTGCGCCGAACTACGGATCTCGCTCTGAGGGCCACCAAGCAAACTGCCACCTCGATCGGTAGATCTATGGCGGGCATGGTGGCCACGGAGCGGCATCTGTGGCTTAACTGTGCGGACATCGGGGAGAAGGAAACCGCTTTCTCCTCGATGCCCTGGTTTCGCCTACTGAACTTTTCGGCACCTCCGTGCAGGCAGTGGTTGAGAAGTTCAGGGAGGCGAAGGCGCGCTCCGCTGCATTTAGATCTTGCATCCCGCTCAGATCCAGTTCTGGGCCCAGACACCTGAGACAGCCCGGGCCATCTCGAGCTGAGGTTCAGAGGCAGGCCCAGAAGGCTAGTGTCGCCGCTCGTGCGCCTCCTCCTCCCCGGAGTAAGTCGCAGAGACGGCGGGATGCAAGGAGGAAGAAGCAGGATCTGAGGGAGGTGATCGAGAATCGGTGCCAGCAGCGCCGATGATCGATCTCCTCTCTCGCAAGGGCCATTTTCTCGCCCTCGCTCTTCCTTCTTCCTCCTTCCTTCTGACGGCCCGCCATCTGGCTTGATAGTGAAATTGCTTTTAGGCTTAAAAGAACTTTGGATTTTATCCTTTTTCCGTGTGGAAGAAGTAAGGAGAAATCTGCGTTCTACGAGCCGCAGGAGGTAAGCCAGGTCCATTTTTATTTCCTAAATGTAGACCTTCCCTTACGAAAAACTAGTATACTTCAAGTTCATTTGATCAAGTATACTAAAGTAATGTTCAAGTATATTTTTTAAGTATAGCTTATGTGTAAGTACTAATATCACTGTACAGTATAAACTTGTAAGTGATATTTTAATACCCGCTTGGACTAAATTGGCGCCACTTGAAGTATAAACGGTTAAGTGTACTATAGTGTACATGAAACTTTAACTAGTTCACAGCTACGGTTTTCTCATTTGTACCTGCACTGTACTAAAGTGAAATTATCTAGTGTTACTATTAATTTACTATTTTTTACTACACCGCAAAACTGCAGTGTTAAATTAATCTCCAGGGAGTACATGTGAGACCATACTTCAAGAGTGTTAGTGTTAACATAAGATGTTTAATTAACCACTGAAGCGGTGTTTAAAGTTATGAAGATAATTAAGTGCTTAATTGAGTGGATGATTGACCATTATTGAAGCTACCTGATGATAACAAGCAGAATCACCAAAGGAGAAAATCACAATTTTAAGCCACATCGTGGAGATGAGGGTTGCTTTAGTTGGGCTCTGTCCCTTGACTTTTTAAAAAAAAAATTTTGTTTGGGCTGTTTTAACTGAGTTATAACATCCAGACAAACAAGTGGAAAAAGTAGGTGATGTTGGTTTGTTTCACAAATCATCTTTGTCTGAATCCCGAACTCATTTAGAGCCCAATCTCTGAGTTTCGATTTAGCTTATTGATTAACAGCATGACAAATCCGCTTTACATATAATCTGAAGGCTTTCTGAGCAAAAAAAAAATCTTTCTCTTAGGCCCCCAGACATCAGAAATCAGCCGTGAATCTCAGGACGGTGACAAGCCACATTTCTGATCAACTCCTGAATCTTAGAAACAAGCTACTAAAAGTCACATACGTACAAAATCAAATATGAGAATACAGAACTTACTAAGATAATTCAGCTCTAATTTATTCATGCGCAATGCATGATGGGAGCCCATGGATGAATTTTGATTGGTGGTCCAGAATGCACTGCACATGGTTTATATTCTCCACCACTGTGAGATTCCAGGCTGATACTTGATGTCTGTGTGTGCCTAAGAGAATCTTTTTTTTTTTTGCTCAGACAACTGTTTCTTTCTGCAAATCCTTCAGATTATATTGATAAAGCTGATCTTGTGCTGTAGAATCACAGTGCTGCTGGTAAATCATATGTAAAATCTTAACTCCGAGATTTGGCTCCAAATAAGTTCATTGATCAGATCCCATAGATTATGTGAAAACACACCACACCACCTAATCATTTTTTTCCATTTGTTTGTCTGATGGTTTATCTCAGTTAAACACCCCAAACAATTTTATTTTAAAAAGTCAAGGGACACGAGCCCCAACGAAAGCAACCCTCATCTCCAACGATGGTAAACTTAAAAATTGTGATTTTCTCCTTTGGTGATTCTGCTTGTTTTCACAGGTTTCTTCATAATGGTCATCACACTGTTAATCACTTATTATATCATTACCTTTAACACTTTTCAGTGTTCATTTAAACACTCTTATTTAACACTTTAACACTCTTGAATATGTCCCCTCACATGTATCCCAGGAGAGTTCATTTAACACTGCATTTTTGCTGTGTACACACGATGTTCTGCTTCAAGGTGCAAAAATCATTATAAAAAGTAAACTATAAGTGTGATGGGCATGTTCACGTTAAAGAAAACTTAAAAGTAACTTGCACTAAACTAGCAGTTTACTGACAGTATCTTTCAAAGATGTACTTTTCGTATACTAAAAATGTACTACTACTAGTATTAAATGTAAACTACTATAATACTAATATAAGTTTCCACTTTTGAGTACAGATGCGTACACATGAGAAACGTAGCTGTGACTAGTGAGAGTTTCCTACTGTGTAACACTTAAGTACACTAACGTAACTTCAATTTGGGCCAATTTAGTCCCACCGCTATTTAATAGTAACTTACAAGTTTACTACTAGAATTGATTTATACTTACTACATAAAGTATACTTGAACATTACTTTAGTATACTTATCCAATGAACTTGACGTAACTAGTTTTTTTTTCGTAGGGTTGCTTTTCCTGTATAGTTCCAGTGCATATGGTTGTTGTGTTAGTATTAGTTATTATGGGTTATTTGGGCAAATACCTAGCCTAGACTTGGCTGTTTAACTACAGGCAAACAGGCAGCTGAGGCCGCTTTTTATTTTAGCCTCCGGTGCTTGTTTAGGCTTCTCGCTGTACTGTTTGTAGCTCGAGCTGCACTCCGCTATTCAGTTTATTTGTGTCCGATTGCCGTTTTTTTTTCGGCCATCTGTTCTGTCACTTGTGTTGCTTCATTTCTGTCTTATATTCAGGAATAGTGAAGCCGAGCCATGGCGGGTCCCTTATAGGCCTTAGCTAGCGGCTATGCTAGAGCAGGCTAAGGGTTTGTTTGTTTTACAATCCCCCTGTTTAATCTATCCCCTTGCGGTTGTATAGTTCCTATTCTGCCTCCTCCTGCGGGGTCGGTTGCCTTTGCCCATCTTCCCCTTCATATTTATTATGTAGTAGCTTTAGTCGGATAAACCTCTGGGGTTTAGGCTGTTATTAGCCTCCCTTATGCTGTTTGTCTTAGGCAGCATGCCCTTATCTCCGAGGATAATAAAGTTTGCGTTCAACAACTAGCCCCGCTGCTTGGAACCTTTCATGCTTTATTTTTTTCAATGTGAATCCGTTTGATTTACAGTGTTTTGGCTGCTTAGCCCCCGTTTTCCTGGGTTCAGTACAAATATCTTTATTTGTCCCTCGAAAAACATTGTATCCTTATGGATGCATGTATGTTTCAAGCCTTTCGTTGCTTTAAGGGTTTCTTAGACTGTAGCCCCTGCATATTCAGTGGGCTTATTTGTGCTGCCACCGGTTACACCTGTTTCTGTGATTAGCAGGCTAGGTTTAGCCTCTGTCTATGAATGTGGTGTTTTGTTGTACTCCCCGGTTAGGGTCTTTGTTTCACTGAGTGCATCACCTGTTTGGATTGCACACTCAGAGTGAGTGTAAGGGATTCCTATTCTGGTTAGAATAGTTTTTTACCTCGACCTCTCCCAGTCGTTTAAACCGCAGCAGCTGGTTTTCATTGCTGTTAGATTGTTGGCTATTATTATAACCTCTCTGTTATACAGCTTGTTTTTGGAAATACAGCGCTGTTGGTTACGATTTTTAGTTTGCTCAAGCTTTTTTAGCACTGCCTCGGGCTTATGCTCATGTTATCTGTGGCGTTAGGCCTTATAGGCCTTCCTTAGATCATGATAGCATACTTTTACATTGCTTGTTGGAATGTGTACGCTTAGGCTCAGGTTGTGTAGCTAGTTAACCCTTAAGTTACCATTTAGGGTTTGGAACTGGCCCTCCTTGAGCTTGGGCCCTGTTATGACCACGGGATGGTGCCACATGGTGCTTAAGGTAGCAGGCCTTACCAGGCCTCATTTGTAGCTTCTGTGTTGGCCCAGCTAGGCTGGTCGTATACAGATTCATGCCATGGTTGAATCGTGTCTCATGACACATGCCGCCATCAGCCACGCCCCTTCCCCCTCTGTACGAGTAGGCCTTGATCAGGCCTTTCGTTGGGTTGTGTGGCATAGCGTGTACTTCTCCTTCCTATGGTTTCTCGAGTACTAGCTGTCTGGTCAGCATCTGTCATGTGTTACCCTGTGGTTGCCACATGTTCATGGAAGTTGTTGGCCCCTATTAGGGCCTCCTTTCAGTGTTAAAGTGAGCATGTTGGCACAGCCTGTATGGGTTTTTGTATGTCTCTTCACCATGGGTGAGTTTGACTGCACTAGCTAACGCCGCGTTTTATGAAGTCGTAGGCTTTTACAGGCCTCCTTTGCTATCACGCCGGAGTTTGGCTTGTACTCCTCTCGTTAGAGAGTAAAAGGTGTTTTACTGAGTACATTTCTGAGTGCATTTGTTTCCTTTAGCTCTAGTTGAGCTAAATAGTTACCCTGTCTGTTACTCGGTTCTATTCTGCTCCTAGAACTCTAGTGGCCGCTAGCTGACGCTGCATGCGACAGGTAGGTCTTAAGGGCCTCCTGTGGAGCATGCTGGCATTCACCTTTTCAAGGTTTTCTCCCTTATTATTTTACTGAAGCAGTAAAAGGATTTGTGTCGCTGGCTGCCGGGGCTCGGGCTGATTAATGACCTCCTTGTAGTCGGTCTGTTTTAGCCTGAACCTTGATAACACTGCCACGAGCTGATGCCACGTGTCTGCTGATGTTATTATAGGCCCATGGGGCCTTCTTTAGCATGTGATGGCGTATGCTGTACTCCTCTTGCTTAAAGTGTGGAAAGGTGTTTTACCGAGTACACTGCTCGTTGGTTTGTGTTGGACGGGCTGTTTTCGTGGGCACTCACAGCTACTTAACTACTTGGTGGTCATGCTTCCAGCATGCTATTTTTCAGGTGCCTGGCCTTACGGGCCATCCCGTAATATCGCCTCATGTGTTGAGTTTCTGTAGAATGTTTAGTTTTCATTAAGAACTCTAGTTATGTTGTAGGCCCTTTGTTCCGGCTAATTCCATGACTTGTGGCCCAGTACAGTCTGTCTGTTAGGCTGAGCTTCGTACTTCCCTTTGGGTTGACTGTGTAATTGTGCTTAGCTCCCTAAACTGGTCATTGGTTGTAGACTTCGGTGAAGTCTCCCATTCAGACTGGCCCCAGGCTGGTTTGTGCTCCCCTGTATCAGGGTTTCTTAGCGCACAGCCTCCTCAGCACTTTGTCAGTAGCTGAGTAGATCCTAGGATGAGTGGTTGTACTTCCCTCATACGAGGGTTAATAGCGTTCAGCTGAGTTCTGCTCTTTTGGATGCCCATTTCTGCGTGTGGGTTTGAGTGCTTACTGCCTTTTGCAGTCGCTCTTTCCTGCTCTCCTTTTGGAGTTTGCGCTTGGAGATTCTGTATATCAGACAGGGTTGGCCAGGCTGGGCTTGGTTTTCGCTAAGTCTAGCTAGGCCTCCTTGGTGGCATTGGGGGTGATTCTGTGATTCTGGGTGATGTTGGCTGTTTCCCCAGGCGCTCCCTTTATACGTCACAGTTCCCGCCATTTGACGTGATTGGCTGTCGCCGGCCAATAGGATTGGAGTGTTGTGATTTTTGGCACTTCGAACACGGGTCACGAGTGACGTCCCCATAGCGCGATTCAGCGCAGAGTCTCGTTCCCTGTTCTCAGGGAACCATGGTTACATGCGTAACCTGAGACGTTTTCTTTATAATGGGTTTTGATGGGGGAAAAAAACGTTTAACGAGAAACCTTGTTTCATTAATATGTTGCATTAATATTCTGTGTACATTTGTTTGCCTGTACAAAGTTTGCATAATCAATAAGGTGTATATTAAATTTAGTCTTTTAATATCACTGTCTTACTATATTAGATCCTACTACAAACCTGGTAAAAATAGGCTTGTTTGAGAAGAGCAAATTCTGCGCAGAACCGATCACCGGTGATCACCGCAAGATGCATGCCGGTTAGAAATGTGTCCGAGGGTGGGCCGCCTTGCTCTGATGTCATGCCGACTTGTGTCAAAACATAGACTGTGTCAAAAGTCTTGCGAGGGCGAGGCGGCCTCATCAGATTCTGCAGTCGAGCGCAGTTGCTCTCCACCGACTGCGCTGACCAAAAGCACGATGGGAAACGACTTCCTGATGACACAGTTTAAAGCTTATTGGTTTAAACAACCGTGATGTATTGATCTCTTTTAAAATGTTTGATTTTAAAACTTTAATACCATGTTTTTATGTGTAAAAATAATGTGCAAATATTCGCAAACTCTCTGACACTGCAATCTGTGATGGGTTATGTGAACATGTCAAAACATGTCTATAATTAAAGTTAAAATGAGTGATACTCACATCTTTTGAATGGAAATAAATAACAAGTACTTTGGGTGTCTTGTTCATTATGTTTATTTTCATATAAAAGCAACAGAACTTAAATTACATCTAGTTTATCAGCAACACAGCGCACGTGTCGAGTGTGATTCCTGTGATATCCGCCTTTGATCTCGTAGGTGTCTGATCCATACGAGAACAGAAAACTGTCTGTCTTGCCTGCACTCTTTTCACTCCTCCCCTCACTGCAGCCAGTTTTTTGACCTGAGGGAGGGGTTCTAGCAGACCAATCACAGCGCTTGCGGTCGGCGTAGAATTGATGCATTGTTTACCAGATTACCACAACAAACTATTTTTTTCTGTGTATTAACTTGCACGGATCAATTGTTCACCACAGACTAGTACTAGTAATATGTGCTAACAAGTAATAGGGTCAATTTTGATTTCATGACAACTTTAAATTTAATTTCCTACAGTTTCGGAGAGAAATGTAGACGCACGTTGATCTGCCAGTCATGGGTCTTTTATGCGGAGAACCCTTCCTCATCTTTGCATAATGATGCATTTAAAAGTTGATGACCAAATCGCATTGTTATAAAAGTTAAAAACAATGCTGTTGCAGATGAAATCTAATGTGGATAACTTTTTGTCAGGTTAGATACTGATTATTAATCATTCAAACCACTTTATCTTAACTGCTTTGCTTAACCGTTGGTCTTGAACATTATGTTTGTAGTTTTTTAAAACATTTTTTATTCATATTTGTAGTTCTAAGTGAATCCTCGTCTACAGCGCAATGGGTAATGGGCATTATTAGATGCTAGAGTGTGCACAGATCTGCACTCCGGATTCTAACCGGAAAAAGTCGACCATCCGGGTATATTTGGAATACTCATTTCAACATACTATGATTTGGGACACACTAACGCTGCATCCGAAATAGAATACTACTCTACTACATAGTATAAGAAAAACAGTATGCGAACAGAGTAGTATGTCCAAACTCATAGGCTGCATTCCACTCCAGTTTTAGACATGCACTCACAAACTTCCCTAAGTACTTCCCCTCGGGGGAATCCCTGCTGCCAATTTGAAGTGTGTTCCACTTCGTGAAGTGGACGAGGGAAGTTTATATGGACAGACCCTCGCTCCCTCGATTTTGTTCAGCTAGCTTTGTGCAAAAGGCCATAGGTAATCACAGCCGTGTTGATATTCAGACCAATGGCGTGATTGTGAGTATGATAAGCTATTGCTTTTAAACAATAATTAAATAAAGAAGTTACTATAATAAAGTAACTTACATTTTAGACAAATTATTTTCAGTCATTGTCTGTATTTGCTCCGACCACCGAAATGAATAAAATCAAAGTCACAACACATTGTAGTGATTCATTCCTGAATGAATCAGTGTTTTGAAGAAATCATTGATTGCATAAATCAAAATCAAAAATACCCATAAAGACAGTTACTTGTCGCCACCTACTGGTCTATCGATGTAACCTGCAGAAAGAGTCACTTTAAAATCCCCACCACTAAAACACAGTAAAACAAACACAGACAAGCGTAGAGACAAACAATGAAAGTACCAGTGCTGTTGTACTGTATATCAGGACTCTCAGAGGACTGCACTAAATTATGTATAACACATACTTAGATTAATATAATTTTATTTTTAACTCACTTTTCTGACTTCTGATGAGTGTTTGATTTCCTGAATCTTCTTGCTTCTTTCCTGGATCATCTGCTGCACATCTATGTGTCTTTTTAGTTGAGTCTATATAGACAGAGAACAACACACAATATGTTTTCATAACTGACTTTTTTCCCCTCAAAAAAAAAAAAAAGTGATTCATATGAGCCCTTTAAAAACAGTTTTGTCAGTAACTTCTACCTTTTTCTCTTCAATCTCCTCTTCTATAGGAACAGTGTTGTGGTTCTTGTGATCTCCGTCAGTGCAGGACAGACACACGGTTGTCTGATCATCTCTACAGAACAGCTCCAGAGGTCTCTCATGTTTCTGACATATATAGTCCTCCAGATTCCTCACAGGATTGATCAGTTTGTGTTTCTTTAAACCTGCCACTGTCAAATGACGCTCCAGGTGAGTTTCACAGTAAGAGCTCTGACACACCAGACACGACTTCACAGCTTCCAGCTTACTTTCCTCACAGAAGTCACACAGAAATTCAGGTTTTTTCTCAAGACTTTTCTTTTTATAGTGATCTACAATTTCTCGGAGTGTGGTATTAATCTTGAGATCAGGTCTGATCTTGAATGTTTCTTTACAATATTGACATTTGCAGGTCTGGCTGTTGCCCCAGGAAATATTCAGACAGATCTTGCAGAAGTTGTGCCCACATGGAGTGCTGACTGGATCAGTGAACACGTCCCAACAAATAGAGCACTGAAGCTCCTTAGTCAGTGGACCGCTGGAGGATGACACCCGCTGGAAAGTGAAATTATAAAAATAAGTCACCTGCACTATAGTGTAATGCAAAGCTTGTTGAGAGAATGTCCAGAATCTGCAGAGCTTGAATCAAAACAATGAGTGGCTACCCACTGAGCAAATTACGTCCAGAAGACGTCTTTTTCAGGTCTTGTCTCAGGTTGAAAAGACGTCCACTGAGGGGCCAGAATGAAGGTTTTTATGACGTCTTTTTTGGACGTCTTCTGAACATCCGATATAGATGAACACACAGAATCCTTCCAAGGAGAAAATCACAATTTTTAAGCCACCATCGTGGAGATGAGTGTTTGCTTTAGTTGGGCTCTTGACCCTTGCCTTATTAATATTAGTGTTTGTTTGGGCTGTTAACTCAGTCATAACAGCCAGACAAGCAAAAAGAAATGATCAGGTGTTGGTTATTTTTTCACATAACCCATTATTTGACCTGAATCACTGAACTCATGAAGAGCCCAATCTCTGAATTAGATTTACATTATTGATTACAGCAGAACTGTGATTCTACAGCAGAAGATCAGCTTTATCAATACGATTCACATGATTTCAGAAAAGGTGTGTTGAACAAAAAAAAAAAAGCTTCTATTTTAGGCACATACAGACATCAAGAATCATCCTGTGAATCTCAACAGTGGTGACCATCAAAAAGCATGTTGCAGTGCTTCTGGGAGCAACCAATCAAAATTTATCCATGGCTCCCATCATGCATTGCTGCATGAATAAATTATGAGCTTAATTGTCTTAGTAATTTCATTTATTCTCATATTTTATTTTGTTCCGTTTATTCGACTTTTTAGTAGCTTGTTTTCTAATGTTCAGAGTTGATCTGTTGATCAGAATATGTTGCTTGTCACCATCATTGAGATTCACAGGCTGATTCTTGATGTCTGTATGTGCCTAAGAGAAAGATTTTTTTTTTGCTTTGTTTGTGAAATCCTTTATATTATATTGATGAAGCTGATCTTGTGCTGTAGAATCACAGTTCTGCTGTAATCAATAATGTAAATCTAACTCAGAGATTGGGCTCTAGATGAGTTCAGTGATTCAGGTCTAATAATGATTATGTGAAACATAACCAACACCTGATCATTTCTCTTTACTTGTCTGGCTGTTATGACTGAGTTAACAGCCCAAACAAACTCTAATATTAATAAGGCAAGGGTCAAGAGCCCAACTAAAGCAAACACTCATCTCCACGATGGTGGCTTAAAAATTGTGATTTTTCTCCTTTGGTGATTCTGTGTGTTCGTCTATATCGGATGTCCAGAAGACGTCCAAAAAAGACGTCATAAAAACTTTCATTCTGGCCCCTCAGTGGACGTCTTTTCAACCTGAGACAAGACCTGAAAAAGACGTCTTCTGGACGTAATTTGCTCAGTGGGTACTTTCAATTAGATAAAATATAAGACAGATTTGATTATTGACTCACATGGAGGATCATCCATGCTCCCTCTCCTTTTTTGTGTTTTTTGTAGTGTGGGGGAAGATTCTTCCATTGTTCTTCACTTCTTTATGACAACAACAACAACAGCATAATCTTAACTAGGAACTGCTGTATATATTAAAGGAAAAGTACAGAAAATATTTTTCCCCCCTCAAAATTAACATAGTTTGTTAAATTTAATTTTGTTTTAGGTAAATGTATTTTAAGCTGCAGTGTACTTCAAATGAAATAATAAACATTTTATTTTGTGGTAGACAATGAGCACGCTCAGAAAAACATGCGAAGAAATTTGCTGTTTATATTAAATAACATAACATAAAACATATCTTTTAGAAATATTCTGACAAAAAAGTCTTACCACAAAATAAACTGAATTTCAAGTCTTATTTCATCTTGTCAAGCATCTCCATTCAGACAGTCATACTTCATGTTTCTTAATTCTTTATAAGGTGTGACACATATGTGCAGCAAACACTGTAGCAGGTTCAGCAGGTTTTTCTGTGTCTCAGTAAGGGTTATATACATACTTCCTGTTTTTTTCTTGTATGGCAAAATGACAGAAATGCCAAAATTTACTTCACAACCAATCTAATCAAATTTATGTAGCTGACTTAAAAGAGTTATGAACAGTCTTATAGAAGAAAATGTGACAAGCTTGTAAGAGTTGGCAGTTTATGCAAACAGCACAAGGTTCAGTTTAACTTATTCCAGTTCAACATAAACTCAACTAAACCAGATCACGTCTGTTAGAAACCTGTTCAGCTCAATCTCTCTTATATTTCTTACCTGTGAGTATCTGATGTGTTCACAAGTCGTTGATCTCTTCAGGCATCCATATCGTTGTTGATCAAGTTAGTTTCACTCTCTCCGAATCTCTCTGAACTACAGTGATGTCAGAGCTCCTCCTGTATTTGTCTCTGTATTGGGTGTCATGTGTGTCTGTTTGTAGGTCTGATGTTTCTGTCAGGTCATGAAGAAGAAATTAGCAGACTTAAAAAAGCTTGATTTTGGTGATATTTATAAAAAGTTTCCAGGACAAATGCTGCTTAGCTGTTTCATAAAATCATAAGAATCATTAGACAATCTGATGGTTAAATCTGATATGTTAAGGGACGTCTGTCACTCTCATAGAGGCTGAGTTTAGTCTATCTGTGGGAACTTGCTCAAAACAAAAGTGATACTACAATTTCTGGATAAAAGGCTATGGACTTTAACGTCTCAAACACAAAAGAAAGCAGCAGTTAAATGCTGGGAGCTTCTTGGCATGAAGATTAATCTCAGTGTTTGTTTGAACAACTAGTTTTATTATACTAGTTTTACAAATTAGTTTTAATAACATTCATTATGATTGTTGTCCAAATTATTTTAATCCAAGAACTGGCCAACAAACATCAAATCATTGTCTTATTTCAGTTTTATTTCAAAGTAAAAAAACAAAAAAATTCTAATGACATGACCAACTTTTACATCAGCTACACAAGTTTAACAAAACAAAAGTAATGGATATCCAAAAGCAGGAGGGAAAGGTTTGGATCCACTGATACATCATAAATAAAAAGATTCCAGCATTATGAGCAGTTCTGGAACATGTTGAAATACATATTATGCGATAACAGGATCTGAATCCATCAGAGACTAAAAATCACTTGAGAGCTTCACTACGGTCAGGAAGAAGCAAACACAAGAGTGGAGAAATACTGGGGAAGATCCAGACGTTCTGAACCGGAGAGAATCAGGACTGACTGAAGAGGTTTGTGTGAATGTCTGTGAGTGAAACTGAGGAGATCCGTTAGGCCGAGTAATCCTGCAGAATCAAACAAATCAAACTATTACACCGAGAAAAACACTCTGGATAAAGAGATGAGCTAATATGAGTGAGAGCTTTGACAATTCAAATTTACATTAAATTATTAACAAAAGATTTCTAACATTAAGCAGGATAACATCAGAATATGCAATACGGTCATCACTGATTGGTCTGTAGTGACATCATCTGGCACATTCAAACTTCAACAATATATTTAGCAGCAAAAAAGTTATTTATATGTGTATGAGAGAAGTACACATCTGAACTTACCGCTCTGGGTTTCTTGTTTATCTGTTAAATCTTTAAGGAGAAAACAAATCAACTCCATCATCGTCAGATAAACTAATGAACCCATTTAAAACTCTGCATGCAACTAAAACCCAACATGTCTATGAACTCCACAAGCATGCAGCTGAAAAATAAATACAAAACCAAATCAAAACTGCAGCAACATCTGCCAATGATGAGGTAGAAGCAAGCAGCACAGCATTCATCCACACGACGTGGACGGCCCTACTCAGCTAACGGACAGAAGACACGGGAGTGAGAAACAGGAAGTAAAACTGAGACTGGCCCTGCGTTCCATTCGGAAGGGCTCATCCCTATGCCCTAATTCCTTCAAAGGGTTTACCCTCCGGAGTGAGAGCTTCGAAGGGATGAAGGGTGTAGGGGTAAAAAAAACTCTTCTTTTGGAACGCACTTCAGTGTCATCTTAACGAGACAATCAAGGAGGAGTAGATTGTGCAAGCTGCGCCCTTTGTTTAACGTTAGTTTATTTATTTTAGGTTTATCGCACCATATTGTATATTATATATTGTATATTGTATTTTAAACATTTGATAAAAGGAGATGTAAAGTATTTTTGTTGAAGTACAATGTCGTTTTGACCATAATAATATACCAAATCTAACTCGTTTAAATATTACAGTAGTATAGAAAAAAACTATAAATACTAAATAGGTAAAATCAAACTCCTAACCTCCTGTACCCATTCTGTGACGCCAAACAACTTCCCTGTGCAAAGGATCATGGGGGCCCAAAGTGTCCATCAGTTGTTCCCTTCGAAATCCTTCATTCCGAAGGGCCCTTTGAAGTGGCCAGTTTTGAGCACTTCGGTTTGGAACGTCCCTTCAATATGGCGGCCATGATTATTTTCACTCCCGAAGTGCCCTTCGGAGGGCGATATATCCCGTTTGGAACGCACCGTTACTCAAAAGTCATAATCAAACATGCCAGAGGGGCTGAAGGGGCAGCGTTAGGAAGGAAGAGAGCATCAGAGGTTAGTGCACTAGACCGACCAGCACATCAATCCCACAGTGGACTAGATAGGGTGTCAACACTTGGGTTTATAAATAGACACTAAAACATCCTCTATAGGGCCAATATTAGACCCTAACTAGTGCTCATATTATTTAATGAGAAACGATCCTGGATGCAAACTTCATCTGCTCCAATGAACATATGACAAAATCAAGATTCGCCATCATTTTTGTGGCTTAATGACAGGATTATATTGGCAAATGTATTTTGTTCACCAATAAAGAAAAAAATCAAAAGGGTCTAAAAATAGTTCATATATTTATCTGGTTGACATGGAGCAAATAAATCTCAAACCTCTAAGAGTCTGCTGGCAAAAAAAGAACGCAGCAGAGCTTGTAATAATACAAGAATCAACATTGGCTTGTCGAGAAATGAGGGATTTGAAATGTTGTAAACTGGAGATGGTGTTTTTTATTACTCAACAGGAGAGTAAGGTATTTTATTGAACAGATAAATAACCATATGTAGCGCTCTAACAGTTCATTGTAAAGCATGATCTACAGATGCTGGTCGTATAATTAGCATATCATCAAAAAGTTGATTTATTTCACTAATTCCATTCAAAAAGTGAAACTTGTATATTATATTCATTCATTACACACAGACTGATATATTTCAAATGTTTATTTCTTTTAATTTTGATGATTATAACTGACAACTAAGGAAAATCCAAATTCAGTATCTCAGAAAATTAGAATATTGTGAAAAGGTTCAATATTGAAGACACCTGGTGCCACACTCTAATCAGCTAATTAACTCAAAACACCTGCAAAGGCCCTTAAATGGTCTCTCAGTCTAGTTCTGTAGGCTACACAATCATGGGGAAGACTGCTGACTTGACAGTTGTCCAAAAGACGACCATGACACCTTGCACAAGGGGCAAGACACAAAAGGTCATTGCAAAAGAGGCTGGCTGTTCACAGAGCTCTGTGTCCATACACATTAATAGAGAGGCAAAGGGAAGGAAAAGATGTGGTAGAAGAAAGTGTACAAGCAATAGGGATAACCATACCCTGGAGAGGATTGTGAAACAAAACCCATTCAAAAATGTGGGGGAGATTCACAAAGAGTGGACTGCAGCTGGAGAGTCAGTGCTTCAAGAACCACTACGCACAGACGTATGCAAGACATGGGTTTCAGCTGTCGCATTCCTTGTGTCAAGCCACTCTTGAACAACAGACAGCGTCAGAAGCGTCTGAAGACAAAAAGGACTGGACTGCTGCTGAGTGGTCCAAAGTTATGTTCTCTGATGGAAGTAAATTTTGCATTTCCTTTGGAAATCAGGCTCCCAGAGTCTGGAGGAAGAGAGGAGAGGCACACAATCCACGTTGCTTGAGGTCCAGTGTAAAGTTTCCACAGTCAGTGATGGTTTGGGGTGCCATGTCATCTGCTGGTGTTGGTCCACTGTGTTTTCTGAGGTCCAAGGTCAACGCAGCCGTATACCAGGAAGTTTTAGAGCACTTCATGCTTCCCTGCTGCTGACCAACATTGCCGCATTGCTGCAGTAATTCAGGCAAAAGGAGCCCCAACTAAATATTGAGTGCTGTACATGCTCAGACTTTTCATGTTCATACTTTTCAGTTGGCCAAGATTTCTAAAAATCCTTTCTTTGTATTGGTCTTAAGTAATATTCTAATTTTCTGAGATACTGAATTTGGGATTTTCCTTAGTTGTCATTTATAATCATCAAAATTAAAAGAAATAAACATTTGAAATATATCAGTCTGTGTGTAATGAATGAATATAATATACAAGTTTCACTTTTTGAATGGAATTAGTGAAATAAATCAACTTTTTGATGATATTCTAATTTTATGACCAGCACCTCTATATATATATAACTCCACCCTAACATCTCTAAGCATGTATAAACCTTCCATGTGAAGTTCATTCTTACTGTTTTTGACTTGTCTGGTGCCCGAACAATTTAATGCAGTTTACCTTTCAATAATACTTTAAATTAAATCAGGGCAGCCACCGTTACACCGTTCTCAGAGCTCAGGTAGGCAGTATGCTAGATTGGTCTATGCATATATTGGTCTATGCATATATTGCAATATATTGAATAATACATAAGGAATTGCTTCTCATATATTGAAAAATATGTGATAATATATTTACTAATATATCATAATGTATGTAATTTTATATTCAGTAACATACTTCATAATATATAGATTTATATGTGATCAGATATGGTACTGCATGCATAATATATTGCAGATAGATTTACTCATGCAGTATAAACACATATATGTTAAAATATATTATGTAACACATTTATTATATTTTATAATAATTGACATTTTAATGTTATATTTTCAAGTTAGTTCACAAAAGCACACCTGCATTTACTAACATTTCTACCAAAGAGACGATCACTGTGCTATAGCGTGCACAGCCGTTACTTTTTAAATAAAGTTATTATAATCGTAACGGTGTTCAGCCAATCATAAACCTAACCACAGGCTCTACTCTTCATCACAGTGGTAACCCCAAAAACTCACACATACCAGAAAACCTTTTAAATTCCAAAATAATACAACTTTAAACACTAACAGATCTCCTCCTATATCAATATGAGCAAAACACATGAAATAGCACTTAATTTTAACATTTACTTTCCTTTAACATCAGAAGCAAAGCCATGCTGGGCTAGACGTCTGTTGTAACCACTGATTGTTACTCATGAATGTGTGGATATATATGTGTGTACAATACATTCACATTTATATGGGAACATGTGTGTGCAATATATATACACAATAAAGGATAAAACTTGATGAATGCAATGCTATTTTTGTCTTCATTCATACATATTTTATATGTATCAATATATAGCCATACATGGTCAATGCATATATTGCAAAATATAAGCACTAGTTTCCCATATATGGAAATGTATTATGTAATACATTGCATTATATTTTGCAGTTTATTTCCATATATTTTTGTTCCGTAAGGGTTGTTAGGCCCCCTCTCATTATAGAAGGACATTCTTTTGAGCTCCACCCAAACAGTGAGTCTGAGATGTTAGTCTTTGAGAAGCCTCCTTGGTAAGCCGTTCTGAGCATAGGACGACGTTAGTCTGCCTCTCGTTTGAGAGTCGTCATGCTGACGTCTCTCTCCTCAGACTTCAGCAGGGCAGTATGCTAGGTTTTTAGGCCTCCTCTCATTATAGAGAGTCACTCTTCTAGGCCTCCACTCCCTAGAGCTCCACCTGAATAGCGGTTCTGAGTTGTTAGGCTTTGCAAAGCCTCCTTGGTAGCTGTTCTGAGCGTTGAACACCGATAATGCTCCTCTCACTTTAGAGAGTCGCCATATTCAGGGAGCCATCCTTAGAGCTCGGCCAGGCAGTAGTGTCAAGCTGTTAGGCTCTCTGTGAGCCTCCTTGACTACTGCCCTTACAGAGGAGTGAGGTTGAGGCCTCCACACCTAAGAGCAACACCTGGGCAGCAGTGTCACATGGCTTGGCACTTCAAATATTAAGGTGCACCTCCTTGATGGCTATTTTTAAGTGTTGCTAGGCCTCCTCTCACTATCAAAAGTTAGAGGCCTCCACTCCTTAAGTCCGATTGAATAGATATTCCGAGTTGTAGGCTCTCTGTGAGACTCCTTTGAAGTTGAGCATTGAACGTATTTAGGCATCCTCTCCCTTCAGAGAGTCGTCATGTTGAGGCTTCTGTTCTCAGAGCTCGGCTAGGCATTGGCACTGAGTGGCAGGTTCTCTGTGGTACTCCTGGGTTAGGAATGTTGCTAGGCCTATTCTCACTGTAGAGAGTCGTTCTGTTAGAGGCCTCCACTCCCCTGAGCTCTGCCTGGAAAGCAATTGCTTGGCTCTCTGTGAGCCTCCTTGGTAAGCTGTCCTGGGTTTTGAAATAGCTAGGCCCTCTCTCACTTTAGGGAGGTGTCATGCTGAAGCCTCCGTCCTCAGAGCTCAACCAGATGGTAATACTGAGCCGTTAGGCTCCCTCTAAGCCTCCTTGGTTACTGTCTATACTCTGGAGCATTGTTAGGCCTCCTCTCGCTATGTGTAACTAGCTTTCTATACATCTGTTTTTGTTTTGTTTTGTTTTTTTCAAAAAAATGAGTCTATATTATCACCATCTACTATAAAAAGCAGCTGTGCTCAATTTTCACAGATCCAAATATACTAAACAAACAGCGATATACACGATCAGATATAACATTATGAGCACTGACAGGTGAGGTGAATAACATTGATTCTCTCTTCATCACGGCACCTGTTAGTGGGTGGGATATATTAGGCAGCAAGTGAACATTTTGTCCTCAAACTTGATGTGTTAGCAGCAGGAAAAATGGAAAAGTGTAAGGATTTGAGCGAGTTTGACAAGGACCAAATTATGATGGCTAGACGACTGGGTCAGAGCATCTCCAAAACTGCAGCTCTTATGGGTTGTTCCCGGTCTGCAGTGGTCAGTATCTAAAGTGGTCCAAGGAAGGAACAGTGGTGAACCAGCGACAGGGTCATGGGCGGCCAAGGCTCATTGATGCACATGGGGAGCGAAGGCTGGTCTTTGTGGTCCAATCTAACAACGAGCTACTGTAGCTCAAATTGCACAAGTTAATGCTGGTTCTGATAGAAAAGTGTCAGAACACACAGTGCATCGCAGTTTGTTGCGTATGGGGGTTCATAGCCGCAGACCAGTCAGGGTGCCCATGCTGACCCCTGTCCACCACCAAAAGCATCAACAGTGGGCATGTGAGCATGGATTGGATACTTGTTTGTATACTTGATGTTACAACTTTGTTACAATGTCTATTTCTACTTTATTAAATAATGTTTGGAAATGTTTTTTTGTTTTTTTTAAATTGCAAATTCTTCATGTTTTTCCTAATTGTCCCAAAATTGGATTGTTTTGACTGATTTCTCAATTATTGTCAGTTGTTTTGGGGTATATTATGTTTTGTTTGGTTCTGAGTGTGTGTTTGTGTTGTTTTAGTGTATACAATGTGAGAATGTCTGACTAGCTTTATAAATTACACAATTTGTGCTGTCCGGGGGAGGGCTCCTAGCTCAGAATTTTGGCCCGAACCCAGAGTACTCCCCCCAGATGTAGACAGAACTAGAAGTGAGGAGATGGGGTGGTGGAGGGATGCTGATAAACTGTCAAAGAACAGAGGTATGTCTGCAGCATATATACCGCTTGTTGTTGGTTGATTAGCTGAATGCTTTCCACTTGTGCTAATTAGGTTAATTATCTGCAACTGCTCCTCCCAAACTTCATTAATAAAACATCATATAAAATATAAGTGTATTATTTAAAAAAAAATGATAATTTGAATAGAAATTGGAATTTTTACTCACTTCTGAATTATTCTTTCTTATGGTAAACTTATCCAGTTTTACTGTGGTGTAAAAAATTGACATGGTACCATGGTAATACCATGTTTTTTGTTGTTTTTTTTGGAAACTACCATGATTATAATATCTTTTTTCTTTTTCTTTTGTTGAGGTGGTGGTTAGTCGGCCCAACGAAAATGATCAATTCAAACAGTCTTTATTTAAAAAACATTTAACAACTTGGAATACATAAACGGGCAAAACATTAAGTAAACCAAACTGCACTCATACATTGACAAGGACTGTAAACATATTATAGGCATGAGTAGTTATGAAATGTTGAAAAACACAATTTGTCGAACTTACTAAAACAAGCATTAAAATAAAAATTGAAAAAAAACCCAAATGATTAACTAATGCATCTTTCATTCTTTGAACAGCAGCACATGTTTTCATATTTGCAATTACAAAAAGCATCATCTTTATCATATTGGGGTGTAAATTCATTTAGTGTATTTGACAGGTGATGATCAGTGGAGTTGAGTTTTTACCTCCTCATTAAATTCTGGGCTAAATATGATAGAGTTTGTCAGTGAAAGACTGACCAGTGAAAGAGTAGATATGAGAGCTGGACTCCACATCATAAAAGGAGACCAGACCCTCCTCATAATCCACAAACACACCGACCCGCTGCGGCTTCACGCTCAGAGGCAGAGGGACAGGAGGACCAGTACAGGATTCATATTCATTTTCATTCATCAGAGCCACAGTCCAGAATCCATCCTCAGGACACAGTGTGATCAATCCCTTCCTGTCAATGGATTCTCTGGCCACTCCTAAAGTCCATTCAGTCTTCCCCTTCACCTGCACCTCAAAATAAAATCTCCCTGAGGAGAATCCCTCCTTTTCCCAGGACTCTACACATGTATCATCCTCTCTGGGTTTCTGGAAGTTTCTGTCTTTTGTCTCCACATGTCACTTTTTTCCATCATCAGACAGGATGAGTTTAGGTGAGCTGATCAGGATCCAGATTCCATCCACTGAAAAAGAGAAATGACACAATTTTACAATACAGATACTTTTGATGATGTTTTAATATTTAATCGGTGTTTAATCATCCGTAGGTCAGTAATGAAGCTGTGAGTATTGAATGTAATCTAGTGTAGTCAGACACACACTGTACCTTCATACTGCTGCATCCTCTTCAGATCTGTAGAGACTAATGACAATAGAAAAAAAAAAGTCATCAGTCTTGAGATGCTTTATATATGGAAATATAGACAAGATTTAAAGTTATATTTAAAGAATTGTGTACATGTTTTATCTGTTCAATGTGTCCTCTACTGATATTTTAGATGATCAAAGCCGAGATCATTTGCTTTGAGTTTGAGCTCTGAATATTCTTCTTATAAAAAACGAAATTATTTTATGCAGGTTATTTTTTGACTAACATATTATTCAATTTTGAAGTAGATTAGTGCTGATTATGCAGCAAATACATATTTTAAACTAACCAAAAAAACAAAAACAAAGTCCCGCGCTGAAGAAAAACAAAAAAAAAAAAAAGGCCGACTTCAACACATGCACACACAAATCCTCTTCTCAGGAGAATACATTCGCATGATATATTCTATAAAATGATATTGAATATTATAGCTAATGATATATGATTTAACATTTATGATTACAATAACTTACATATGTTCTGACCAATGTTTAAAACTCATTGCACATGATCATTTTTTGTAATTGTATTATGTTATCATAGATCACAATGCAAGTTTCAATATTCACAGAATTAAATCCCCTTAAAGAACGTACCAGTTAGTGTGAGTTTCTCCTGTAGAGTGTCCTGCAGTTGAGTCAGAGCTCTCCTCAGTCTCCAGACTCTCATCAGTCTTCCAACTGATCTCAGACCTTTCCTGGTGTTTCTAGAGCTGCACAGGAATGAGTAAATCTACAGCAGGAGAGAGGAGAAATCCTTCATCATGGGGAGTGTTATGGTGTCATATACTGCTTATCATTGATCAGAGAGATGTTGACTGACCTGTAGGAGGTGGAGGTGATCTTCAGTGTGTGAGAGCTGCTCCAGCTCAGTGTTTCTCATCTTTAGCTCAGTGATCTCCTGCTCCAGCTCTTCAATGAGCTCTTCCTCCTGTTTCTCTCTGCTGCTTTCCTGCTGCTCCTCCATCATCTCAGCAGTTCAGTCTGACATCTCTCAATGGAGCAGATGAGATCAGTGAAGAGCTCACAACGGGCTGCTTTCTCCTTCTCTGTGTTTCTCTGCTCAACCAGGACAATCAACATGTTATTAGTCGTGTTTTACTAAGATAAGAACCACATTACTACTGCTCATAATTGATAAGTGTTTTAGGGGTTTTCAAAATCTCTCAACCGAGAATTATCCTGTACCGTTTGCACTGAATGATTCTCAATCATGTGTCTTATTGAGGTGAGATTGTTATTACTCTCACTAATGGATCAGGTAATCTCAGACATGTCGATATTTAGAGCGCAACACTGTGTGTGATATTACTTTTATACAACAACTTAATAAAGAAGTTACTATAAAATAACTTACATTTTAGAGAATTATTGTCAGTTACCTTGTCTGTATTTACTTAGACAACTGGAAGAGTTTCAAATAAGTTGCACTAGTGGTGAATGAATCATTTTTTGACAAATCATTAGAGCGAATGAATCAAAATCAATGACTCGCTCATTAAGAGTGGTAAAAACAGTATAAAGTCCCAGTGCTGGCGGACCGTATCAGGAACCTGGAGAACGGAACTAAATTATGTATATAGACATTTAAATTATACATATTCAATTATTTTTAAACTCACTTTTCTGACTTCTGCTGAGTGTTGACTTCTTGAATCTTCTTGGTTCTGTCCTGGATCATCTGCTGCAGATCTTTTTGTGTCTTCACCAGTTGAGTCTATAGACAGAGAAGCACAATGTTTTCAACCGATTCATTTATATCAAAGAACATGTGATTCCTCTTATAAGAGCCCTTAAAATCAGCTTGTCAGTAACTTTTACCTTCTTCTCTTCACTTCCTCTTCTAAAGAAACAGTGTTGTGGTTCTTGTGGTCTGTTACACCACACACCAGACACACAATCTTCTGATCATCTCTACAGAACAGCTCCAGAGGTCTCTCATTTCTGACATATATAGTCCTCCAGATTCCTCACAGGATTGATCAGTTTGTGTTCTTTAAACCTGCCACTCTCAATGAGCTCCGGTGAGTTTTCACAGTAAGAAGCTCTGACACACCACCAGACTCAGGGCTTTCAGCTTTCTTTCTCACAGAAGTCACACAGAACTTCAGGTTTTTTTTCTCAGGACTTTTCTTTTTATAGTGATCTACGAGTTCTCTGAGTGTGGTATTAATCTTGAGATCAGGTCTGATCTTGAATGTTTCTGTGCAATATGGACATTTGCAGGTCTGGCTGTTGTTCCAGTGTTTATTCAGACAGATCTTGCAGAAGTTGTGTCCACATGGAGTGCTGACTGGATCAGTGAACACGTCCAGACCATATCGAGGCACTGAAGATCTTCAGTCAGTGACGCTGGAGGATGACATCACTGGAAAGAGAAATGAAGATAATCACCTACACTGCTAGTCTGAATGTAGTTATGTGCTGTTCGTTTAGGGTGTACACTCAGAATGTTGGGGGTTCCTCCCCGACCGAAGACAGTAAGATGAGATTTTGTAACAAAATAATGCATTTTTTTTTTTTTAAACAAACATATCATCACTCACTTACATTAGTGGAAAATTGCTGCCATCTGCTGGACAACAAACACTTATATAACATTAAATTTCAGTGTGTATGTGAGATGAGCGTTCCACATTGTGGATGTTTTATAGTGTTGCACTTCATTTCTGATTTGTGTTCTGCATTGTGGCTGATTTATTGAATTTATTTGACAAATTAAGAACATTTATTGATTTTAATCGACCCCCATTCAGTTTCAATGTGGGGTCGAACATTCTGAGAGTACTTTTTTGTCACATGAACATACACCAATAATCACTTATGTTTGTAGATATAGCATGTGCCCACAAAGTCACCAAGTCTCTACAATTTAGATGACGGTACATTTTTTATTATTTCAGCAAACATCTTTTGGGGGTTGCCCATGACCCCAACAGGGCAATAACGGAGATCAAAAATGAGGGTTTTTGGTAAAAATGGTTATAAAGGAAATCCTGCCTCAAAGTCAGATTTGGGGTGACTTAATATTCTGTCAAGAAGTTGTCTTGTGAGCATTTAAAGTACAGATGAAATCAAATCGACCCATTTACTTTATTAATTCATATTACTAGTCTTGTGGTGAACAATTAATCCGTGCAAGTAAAACACAGAAAAAAACTGTTTGTCGCGGTAATCTTTAATCAAATCTGAAAAGTTACTTCCGGTCTGGAACGGCGTTCCTTCTCTGATAACGTCAGGTTGATGGCTTGGATAAAACTCGTAAACCACTCCTCTGTAACCGTTTGTCTGCTATGAGGGAGAGATGGAGCGGAGAGCGCTGAATTAAAACTCTGCCCTCTATTCATATTCGTATCACTTGGAAATACGTCACAAAACTGGAGAAAAGTCATTTGCAACTTCCGGTTCCACGCGGACTTTAATATATATTTATATTGATGTGTTAAAATCTCATGATAATTAGGGAACATTTGAACTATGAGTGCTGTTTAGATCAGAAAAGTACAAAGTAGGGGTTGACACTTTAGATTTTTTAAAGTCGACAGTTATTTATTAAGACGAGTCGCCGTCAATGATGAACAAATAAGGGGCTGTTCACACACACACTTTTCCATTCCAGTGCACTGCTTTTCCATTGTTTTTCTATGTAAACGAGCTTGACACATGTATAACTGTTGCGCTCGCGTCTTCTGCAGCTCTCAAGTTCAAATCAGTTTCAATTAATATTTAAAAAAATGAAATAAATAAAAACCACTCCAGACCTTGCGTTTTCCCCATTCTAGGAAAGATGCATTCGTGTGAACTATAGGTCCCTGACTATGGATTTAATAGTCATCATATTTGGGGGGTTGCACACACTCTTTCCGCCTCAAGGCCAAATGAGCAATGCTCAACTGTGAACGAGATGGAGCAGAAAATGAAGTAGACTAAAGCCTTGTACACACCGGGCGCTTATAGCCAGTGTTTTTCTAGATGTTTTTCTGTGTTAATACCCAAGCGATTTTCACTGGAGATGCGCCGAGTGAACGTGCAAATTCACTCCCTGACAGTATATGGCGCTTGTTCTTAGTGCAAGTGAACTGTAGTGCAAATAAACATATTTATGATATTAATGAAATTAAAGATTATAAAAATACTAAAGATTATAAAAATAAATAAAATGGCATAGCCTACACATGACATGAGGAGATGGTAGTCAGGTAGGGGAAATTAGTCACAATGACAGCAGTGCAAGTGAATTATATAGTGCAAATAAATATTTATGAAATAGACATTCTCAACTAGATTTCTTGAATGTAAAAAAAAAAAAAAAAAAACAAATACAGAAATAGAATGGCATATAATACACATCTATTAGTGTGGTCAAGAACTGGCAGTCGGTGCGCGTCGGTATGCACACTAACATTGGCGCCCTTTGTTTAGTCACAAGGCTTTAAACATCAGCGATAATCGCGCATGATATTCCTCCCGGTGTGTACAGGCCTTCAAGGCCCGGGTATAGGGCCTTAGCATATTCTAATCTATTTTATTGATAAATCACAATAGTGTTGACAATACATTTCTACGCTACTGACTGATTCTGTGAGTGCACGATCTGCGCGTCACTGTCTGTAGCATTAGTTTAGAACGGCGGTGTTTAAGATGTTTAAAATGTGCACACATCCGATCAATATTGACAATCCAGATGGTATAATCAAACACACCTTGCGGAACGCTCTTGGATTATGCATTTATTTGTCATTAAATGTTATAGACCTTATGTAGCCCCACCTCTTTCAGCCTTGCGCTCGCTGTCTTTTGACTTCCGGTTTGTATTTCCACAGCGATATTACATTTAAAATGAACTGTTCATTTTAAAATCTTCCCGAACTACTGACTTTGTTAACATCTGCTTTAAACATAACAATTCATGATAACTTTCATTAACTACAACAAGTAAATCCACTTAAACCAAACTAATTATTCTTTGACAGCGATGCCATAGAATATACAGAGCTACCGCAAAACGGAAGTTCAAAGCACAATTTTTAAAGATGGCGGCGGCGTTGTTCTGAAATAAAATATCTGGTCAAATAAAACTAATCCATGGATATTCGATGCAGCCAGAGTCGTGTTCCTGACATTTATATGTGCCTGATTTCGACAGTGGGGAAATACATAAAGCAAATCTGCTGTGAATATTTTATATAACTACAATATAGGTATGTTTAAATCCGCGTAATCACTTATATCAATGTTATATAGTCATATTGTCCAGCCCTAAAACATTAGTTTTATAGTATTGTTTTTGTCAGTTGTTTATTTAAAACCACATATGCAGAATATAAGATCGATAATATTTAATTGATGAGTTTCAACATAATATATAACAATACAATCTATCGGTATGATTTTACCTCAAATCCAACATTTTGACAAAATGATAACTGCAAATCCAATAGACCCCTTTAAAAGTTTGCAACGTTCCTGGTGGGCGGTTGTGGGATTACAAATTTAATAATCTGTTTAATCTGTGCTTTTGTCTCTATGATAATGTAAAGGTATGGGTGATATGTCAGTGATTGGCATTAGCACTATGCATTGAATGACAATTTATGCTGATTAGATCATGGCTGGGAAATGATCTGATTCCTGTACTGCTTTGCATCTTTGTTTAGATTGTCCACACCTCTACTCTATGTATCCCTCCCCCTTAATGTATATGAACTACTAAGTCACTGCCTTAGTCAGACTTGGATGACCACAGCGACGCACAGAGGTTCTCAATAAAGAGTAACTTCTGCTTCAAGAGATCCCAAAGTCTCCTGGTCTATGCTTCTGAGATTTCCAACAGTTTTGGTGCCGTGCTCGGATAGAGCTTCTCACTTCAATCCATTGAAACTTCAAGCACAACAGAGAGCTGATCCAAAAGAAGATCCGGCTGAATTTCCTGTACCTGTAAACCCCAGGGTTGGTGAGTGATGCTCTATCCAAAGAGAACCATTAAGACCAGTACAAATGTGTTTTTCCTCTGCACGTCAGAGAAGAGTACAGACGCTGTAGGTTTTGGTTTAACTAAGTATCCTCTAAAAATGTTCTTTTAGAGATGAGTTTTATCCTCTGTTCAGGCAGGGAAGATTAGCATTATGCTAATATGGTACCTCTGTTCAGGCGGGAAATGCTCAGTGTAATATTGGTTTACTTCTGTAAGTTATGGAAGTTTAAATCTTGCTTATAAGGGAAGTTGTTTATCCTCTGTTTATCAGGGAAGTGTTGTGTTAACAGAATAGCCATCCTCTACTTTGCTAGAGAAGAAGGTTCATCCTCTGTTAATTCAGGGAAGGTTACAACTGTTACAGTGTGTAGCAAGTTGTTCTACTCTGCTCCCAGAGAAGGTTGAATACATTTACGATGATATTAACTAGGTTAACCTCTGCTCTGTCAGGAAGTGTTGAAGTGTATTGTTGTGCCAGAAAGACATTACCAAAATGTTGAGAAAGAACGCTAGACTTATTCCAACAACTGAGAAAGGTGGACTAGCTACTCCTTTATGGACAGATAGTGAGTTCAAATCATTGTTAGGAAAGCACATGGACTCAATAGTGACTGAGTCATCAGATTGGATTTGACAAGAATTTTGGGATTCATCCAGAAAAAGTTTGGTCTATTGAGAATGCAAAAAGGTACTTGGTGCTTGTATTCGGAAGAAAATATGAAGGGCATTATCTGCTGCCACAGAGAATTACTCTATCCATTGCAAAGAACAAATCCAATGTATTGCTAAGTTAGAGAGCAGAACAAACAGTTGCACACTCGAGTGTCTCATCTCACTCAGTTGGGCCTTAACAAAGCCTCAACCAATGTGACTCAAGACCAACAGTCAGATGAAAGCTATCCTGACTTACAGTCTTCTGTAGACTAGAGGGCAATAGCAATACTGGATTCATGGATAAAGATGTAAATGCAGTTGAAGTGTGTGGAGCGAGACAAAGGCTCAGAGTAGGGGCAAAAGGGGTTGACACAGTTACATCTGTAACCCCCATACTGCAGTTACAAGCATCAGTACCGCTATAGGTCCTGAAGACATAGAAAGAATTGCTGAGAATTTGCCATCAGTGCATAGAAACTTTTCTGAGTTTAGAAGAGTTGACCAGAAAATGAAGCTCTATGATATGTCCCTAGCTGAACGTCACACAGCTAATGTCACAATCCTGAAGAGTCAGAATTCAATGATTTTGAAAGTGCTGTATAATTCTGAGTTTCAGCATTCCGCAAAGGTGAATTTGAGAGAAGGAGTTCTGAGAGTGTACAGAACCTTGTTGGACCAAAGGTGGACTGGTCAAAGATCACTAGTTGTGTGAAGAAGGATGAAACTGTAAGTGAGTACACTGAAAGATTTTGTCAGTCAGCGTGGCAGCATACAGTGGAATAGTTGACACTCCAGAAGGTGTTAGAGGATAATGGACCACTGGTCCGCATGGGTTTGATGGGCTTTCATCAGAATACAGAAATGCATTGCCTTTCTTAGACCTCACATGGTCAATGGAACTCTGCAAAACAACTTGGATAGGTTAGCTATTGGGAAAGAGACTCAGATGTCAAGACAGAGTAAAGATTGCAGCAGCATCCTTTAAGGTCACACAGAGAATCGACAGAAACGTAAATGTCCTAAGAGAGAAGGCCTTGTCATTACTGTGGTAAACCTGGACATTGGATGAAAGAGTGTAGGAAAAACAAAAAACATTAAAGAATGAACAGCTTTACTCAGCTCTACTCAGTCTACTTGCTACATTGAAACTGCCCCTCCCTCTTCTCCAAACTCTTGGAGCAGCAGCTTGCTGACATGCTAACCATTTGGGCTGTGAGTGCTTAATTTCCCCAGTAATTTACAAGAAAGCTGAAAGACTCATTCGAACAAAAGAAAGTTGACTATCACTTCCACCATTCGGGGACACTGGTTAAGTACACTCAGCCTTAAATGTTATGCTACAGCACACACCATTCATTATCCATCCTCTATGGTTATGATGTCTGCTATGACTGATGTTTCAATGGAAGATGGAGATGTAGCCCTTAAAGTTTGCAAATTACTACAGGGAGAGAATAGACACACAGACCAGTGAGGAGCCCAGGGAAGAAACCGAAGTGCATAAGGCCTCGGGGGCAACCCTGTGGTGAAGACTTCCTCATAGGTTCCCCCTCTCTCAGTTATCCCACCTTACTGGTCTATAGGTGTCAAATTGATTAAGACTAGGTTAAGAAAAAGAAGAACAAACCACTATACGATCACTAGAAGTTTACGATGGTCAGAGTAGACAGAAAAACTATACGATCATCAGAGGTCTAACGTACTAAAGTCTATGCATGAATACTGCTGGTCTGCTGTCTCTTTGTTTTTGTGTGCAGGTATGTGTATATGCCCTGACGTCTCAAGCAGCACCTGGTGTAAAGCATCCCTCAGATAACCATGAACAACCTTCATGATGACGGAGTCATCTGAGCACTCGGCGTTGCACAACGACAAAGAATCATCTTGGGACAACATGGAAATGGACTCTACAGGGAACAGACTCCACAGCTATTCAGGCGCCATAGACTTTAGGACTTCCACGCTTAGCTACTGGTTTTTCTGTGTCATCATGTAGTTAATACAACATGTTACCACCCTGGTGTGTAATGTGTGTCAACAGTATACTCAAGTAAAGAACAACACTTATGTAACTGTTGGACACGACACAGAATAAGAGTATGTGCCTGTAACTGTTACAAGTTGCATGATGGAAGATGGAACTTATGTTACAACATAGTTATAGAAGGATTTAAGAAGGTTTAAATTGTATTATGTAGAGTTATTAGAACTCTCAAGGGGAACTGGGGTTACAAATTTATAATCTGTTATATCTGTGCTTTTGTCTCTATGATAATTAAAGGTATGGGGTGATACTGTCAGACTGATTTGATTAGCACCTATGCATTTGAATGACAAATTTATGCTGATTAGATCATGGCTGGGAAATGTAGGGAATGATCTGATTCCTGTACTGCATTTGCATCCTTTGTTTAGATTGTCCACACCTCTACTCTATGTATCCCTCCCCCTTGAATGTATATGAACTACTAAGTCACTGCCTTAGTCAGATTTTGGATGACCACAGCGACGCACAGCGTGTTTCTCAATAAAGAGTAACTTCTGCTTCAAGAGATCCCAAAGTCTCCTGGTCTATGCTTCTGAGATTTCCAACAGCGGGACTTAGCTGAGGCAAAAAGAGATGCTGACCATGGTGACAGCGTAAGCTAGCCTGTTTTAGGAGGATTATTAACACATGCAGACGAAGTTTCATAACTGTCCGATATGTAGCCTACAGTCACTGACTCTGCGGGACCGTGACAGCTATTTTGTAAATTAACTTAAGTTTTGGATATTTCCTACACAACATATGAATTACTTTCGGGTGGTTTGGGGAATTTTGTCAAGGCTTATTGTCTAATGTAACCTAACGCTGGGCTAATTATGATTATGGCTAGCAATGTGGATTATTTTAAGAGACCATTCAAAGGATGGCACACATCTATTGCTGTATGTTTGTTTAACATTTAAGCTAGCTAGTACGCTGAAAGTTGGCGACTTTTCACCTATAAAACAAAAAACTTGCTGATTTGTACTAGATAAAACCAACACCCATTACATATGCATCGATATTTTACCTGATAGAAGTGTGCACTGCAAACCGAGCATTATTTATGATCGTCTCCGTCCAGTCTGTACGCCGTATTGCATTCACCACAATTATCTTTTTGATTTCTGTGAAGGAAGTCTGCCAGGATCTGGTAAAACTTTAGGTTTGAACCAAAGTCCTGTTCCTCTATTCTGGCAGCCAAAACCACACAAGACGACATTTAAAGTCAAAACCTCAAACTTTTTCCGCGCGCTAGCTATTAGTTCTTATTTTTTGCCTCCAGCTAGAGCGGTGACGTCACAGTGACGTAGGCGATTAAGGGGTCTATGCTGCCGCTCAGTCTTTTGCCTCTCAGTGGACGTGACCGCAGCCGTAACGGTCGACGGTGACGTCACTTGCATACCCTCTATAGAAGGAGGATAGTAGGCCCTTTTCACAATGACGTCAGTTAACTTCTGCCTATCCGCAAAGCAGTGGATATTTAGTTCCGCCTTACCTTTGCACCGGAGACTTCTCAGGAAAATGCTTTAATAACATAAGTGCGAACGTACTCGGTTACTAATGTACTCGTTCCCTGAGATACGGAACGAGTACTGCGTATGGGGAAAGGTCTCCTTTTTCCCTGTTACTGAAGCCTTTTTCAATAACGCAGTGTAACTGCATCATCATTGGTTCACTCGTAGACAAGTTGTTGAACCAATGACGGCGCGGCATAGCTGCGCGGCCTATGGCGACAAAGCCCGCGAATATTCCCGCTGAAAAGGGGCGGGGTAGCTATATAAGCAGGCGCTTCGCCATAGGATTTCAGGTCATTCGACTGAAGCGACGACACTGAAGCCGCAGCCTCGTGGCACGGCATGTAACGCAGTACACGTTCCGTATCTCAGGGAACCAAGGTTACGTTAGTAACCGAGTACGTTTCCCTTTCGATACTTCACTCGTACTGCGTATGGGGACGAATTCAACCATGCCGTGCCACGGCAGGGAACGACTGGACTTGTCTTGGACACCGCGAGGGAACCAGAGGACAAGTGAGAAGGCTGGAGCCGTTGAACCCTTGTTACACTACCAAAAGGGGAGTTAACTCCCAGAGTGGCATGAAGCGGAGCTCAATAGAGGCTGCTGGATCATACCGAGATGACCGAGCTTGTAAGGTCGGGACATCCAAATGATAAAATCTGACAAAAGTGGACGGCGAGGATCAGCCGGCTGCCTCACAGATGTCTTTAATCAAAACTCCACTAGACCAGGCCCAAGAGGAAGCCATTCCTCTAGTGGAGTGGGCTCTAACTCCTATGGGGCAGTTGAGGCCCATAGAGAAGTAACAAAGAGTAATAGCATTGACTATCCGACACGCAAGACGTTGCTTTGAGACCAAAGACCCTTTGGTGCAGCCACCAAAGCAGATAAAGAGCTGATCGGATTGCCGGAAAGGCTGTGATCGCTCAACGTAGGTCCATAATGCCCTGACGGGGCAGAGCAATTCCAGCTCTCGCTCGTCCGACGAGGGAGGAAGCACTAGGGACCTCTGGGAAATGACCTGTGCTCTGAATGGAGTCAAGAGCACCTTAGGGATGTAGCCTAGGTTTCAAAACGACCTTGGAGTCGTTGGGCCCGAACTCAAGGCATGCAGGGCTCACGGAGAGGACCTGCCAGTCGCCAACACACTTAACCGATGCTAGTGCAAGTAGCAGAGCGGTTTTGAGCGTCAGGGGCCTGAGGTCAGCTGAACACAGTGGCTCAAAGGGAGGCCCTTTGAGAGCTCTGAGGACCAAAGAGAGATCCCAGGTGGGAACGGTGAGAGGATGAGGTGGATTCAATCGCCTAGAACCTCTCAAGAAACACACCACAAGGTTTCGTCCCACTGACTGGCCAGCGATAGGAGCGTGAAACGCTGCGATGGCTGCTACATAAACTTGAGCGTTGAAGGGGTGCGACCCAGTTCTAAACGCTCCTGGAGAGAAGACAGTATTGGAGATACATCACACTCCACTGGGTTTATGTTGCGTACAGAACACCAGCCAAAGACGGACTATTTCTGGGCATAAAAGCGTCTCGTGGACGGAGCTCTCGCCTGAGAGATGGTATTCAGCATGTCCCCGGGAGGTTAGCTCCCATCGAGGGACCAGAGGTGCAGAGCCCAGAGTTCGGCTGGGGATGCCAAATCGTCCTGTTCGCCTGAGAGAGGAGGTCCCGTCTCAGGGAGATCTGCCACGGAGCTTTCGTGGAAAGCCTGAACAGCTCTGAGGACCAAACTTGGCTCCTCTAGAGCAGGGCCACCAGGAGGACTCTGTGCTTGTCTTCCCTGATTCATCTGATGATCTGCGAGATCAGAGCAATCGGGGGGAAAAGCGTAAAGGAGGGTGCTGGGCCAGACGTGAGCCAGCACAATGTCCTCCTTCGAGAAAGAAATTGGGCAGTGAGAGTTGTCTTCTGAGGCGAAGAGGTCTACCTCTGCCTTCCCGAAGAACTCCCAGATCGTGAAAACCATCTGGGGGTGGAGCATCCACTCGTCTGAGGGGACATTGCTCTGGGATAGCATATCTGCTCCCAAGTTTGTTCTCCCGGTTGTGTGAGTCACTCTGAGCAACTGAAACCTCGGTAATGCCCATTCCAGAAGACGCTTCGCCAGAGCGCATAAGCGGCTGGACGAAAGACCACCCTGGTGATTTATGTATGACACCATTGTCATGCTGTCCGACTGGACTTAAGACGTTGCGTCCCGTCAGGTGTGTCTAAAACGCGTGAAGGGCTCGAATCACTGCCAATATCTCAAGGCAGTTGATGTGCAGATGGCTTCTTCGTGAGACCACAAGCCGAAGGCTGGTCTGCCCTAGCAAAGAGCACACCCCAACCTGTGTTGGGTGCATCTGTTGAGAGCACCGTTCTTCTGAACACCGCCTATAGGGGTACACCTTGACTGAACCATACAGGGTTCATCCAGGGCTTCAGAGCTGTCAAACAGGCCTGATTGACCCTGAGACGCAGGCAGCCATGCCGCCAGGCGTGAGAGGGACCCGGAACTTCAACCAGTATTGCAGAGGCCGCATCCGAAGAAGGCCGAGCTGCAGAACCGGGAAGGCGGAAGCCATCAGCCCTAGCATCCTCTGGAAGTACTTCAGAGGGAGATAGGCTCTGTTCCTGACCGATGCCGCGAGCTGCTGAATGGCCAGAGCGCGCTCTGGCGATACTACAGCCGTCATACGGGCTGAGTCGAAGACTGCACCCAGGAACATTATACGTTAGCTGGGGAGCAGTGAGCTCTTGGCAAAGTTGACCCTGAGACCCAGGCACTCCATGTGGCTGAGTAACACGGATCTGTGATGCTCCAGCTCGGCTCGTGACTGGGCTAGGATGAGCCAGTCGTCGAGATAATTGAGAACCCGGATTCCCAACTGTCTCAGTGGGGAAAGCGCCACGTTCATGCACTTGGTAAAAGTGCGAGGAGCTAGGGACATCCTGAATGGAAGGACCATATATTGGCAAGCCACACCTTCGAATGCGAATCTCAAGAATCGCCTGAGATGGGGGTCTATCTGGATGTGAAAGCATGCATTTTTCAGGTCCAGCAAGCAGAACCAGTCCCTGGGGCAAACCTGCGCGAGGATCTGCTTCAGCGTTAACATCTTGAACTTCCATCTCATGAGGGAAAGGTTCAGGAGTCTGAGGTCTAAGATGGGTCTGAGACCGCCATCACTCTAGGGAATGAGGAAGTAATGGCTGTAAATCGCTCTCTGAGGGGAGACCATTTCTATAGGCCCCTTCTCGAACAAAGACATCACTTCGGCTCGGAGGACGTGAGCGTCGTCCGTGTTTACTGAAGTGGGAAGCACCCCGCAAAAACGCGGGGGTCTGCGAGCAAACTGGAGCGAGTAGCCTTCAGATATTATCCCCAGAACCCACTTGATACTCCGGGGATGGCCTGCCAGGCCTGCGTGACAAGGGGTTTGAATGGCGCCGGTTGGCGGGCCGCTGGAAGGGGGGCCTGCACACCGGCTAGTTTTTAGAAATGCTCACGCATCCTCTTGAACGTGGCTTGCGGGGTGAAACCGGCAAACGACACGCTGAGAAACTCAGTAAACAGATATATGCTTCTTGGAAAAATATACATGTGTCCCACCTGAGTCAGGGGAGAGCATCAAGATATATTCCACCGAGCAGTGTCGGAAGTGAGACTGCTCTACCTCAATGAACATGGCTTGCAGGGCAGAGCCAGCAAGTCACATGAACAGAGGTCCAGCATAATGAGCATGTTAGTTCCACCGAGCACAAGTGAGCATTGAGCTCGCTTTCAGTGAGCGCATACATCCTCATGAACGTGGCTTGCAGGGGCAGGGCCGGCAAACGACACGCAGAGAGACTGGAATAAATACGCTACATCAACTGATATGCTGAATATAAATAACATAGGTCTCACCTAAGACAGGTGAGAGTGTCGTTATATTTCTCAAAGGACGCAGTTTGCAGGGCAGAACCGGCAAGCAACGCGCTGAGAAATTCAGCAAACTCGGCAGAAATACGCTGTATCAACTGAAATATATACATATATATATAACATGTGTCTCACCCTAGACAGGGGGAGAGCGACATGTTATATTTCTCAATGAATGCGGCTTGTGGGGCGGAACCGGCAAGCAACGCATAGAGAAACTCAGCGCAAACAGCAGAATCAGCTCCATTAATACAGTATAAAAACATGTTTCTCGCCCGAGTCGGGGGAGAACGTAACGTTATATTTCTCACTGGTTATATTGCGGGGCGGAACCGGCGAGCGACGCGCATTGAGATAAGGAAAAATACACTCACACAAATAGAAAATGTATCATGAGTCTCGCCTAAGTCAAGAGCATCATGTCAAATTCAGCTGAGAGATTCAGTTAACTTCTGCAAAAATCTGCTATATAAACTGAATGTTTATAACATGGGTGTCACCCAAGAGGGGGAGAGAGCGACATGTTATATTTCTCAATAAACGCGGCTCACGGGCAGAACCGGCGAACAACGCATAGAGAAGACAGTGCAAACAGCAGAAAGATGCTCCATTAAATTAAGCATATAACATGTTTCTCACCCAAGCTAGGGAAGACAGACATGTCATATTTCTGAATTAACGCGGCTCGCGGGGGAGGGATCGGCGAGCGACGCACATAGAGATAAGGAGAAATAAACTCACTCAGATAGAAAATGTATCATGAGTCTCGCCTAAGTTAGGGGAGAGCATCATGTCAAATTCAGCTGAGAGAGCGAGAGCTCGCATCCTCAACGAGCGCGGTTTGCGGGGGAGGACCCGGCAAATGACGCGTTCGGAGACGGCATTTGAAGCAAACGCCAGCGAGAAAGTAGAAAAATAAGCTCTGTACTCACCTGACGGAAGACGGCAGGGAATGAGCTGAATGCTCTCAGATGCTGAAGGCGGCACGAGGGCGGCGCGGTGAACAGCTGCTAGAGAGCGAAGATCCGCGGAGCGAGGCTCTGCATGTGCCCACAGCTGTGGCGCGGCATTGAGGCAACGCCGCCGCCGTGAAAACTGCGATTGTAGCTCTTTTAGAGCAGCGAGAGCCGCTGGGAAAGCTCTTTTAGAAAGCGGCGTTAAGCCGCGGGAAAAGCTCTTTAAACGGCGCCGGATGGCGGCAGAAGACACGCTGAGAGGCGGCCGGAAGCGGGAAGCGGGCGGCTCAAGAGCGGCGCTCGAAGCGGCAGTCTGCGAGGGCGCCGGCGCTGTCTTCGTTCGGCGGTCTCAGCTCAGTCCGCTGCAGGAGCCTCTTCGACGGCGGCGAGAACTTCTCCCAGGCGAGCTTCTTCCAGGCGGCGAAGGCTTCAGCCGGAGATCAGCGAAGAGCGATATGAAGTCGTCGCTGAAGGAGAGAGAACTGAAATCCTATGGCGAAGCGCCTGCTTATATAGCTACCCCGCCCATTTCGGCGGGAATATTTGCGGGCTTTGTCGCCATAGGCCGCGCAGCTATGCCGCGCCGTCATTGGTTCAACAACTTGTCTACGAGTGAACCAATGACGATGCAGTTACACTGCGTTATTGAAAAAGGCTTCAGTAACAGGGAAAAAGGAGACCTTTCCCCATACGCAGTACGAGTGAAGTATCGAAACGGAACTGTTTATGTAAAGAATTTACACAGTCAGGTTTTTTTTTTTTGGTAAAGTTATTTATTATTTCCTTTCTATAACAGCCTTGTTTAGCTGCTCGTGAACAGAAACTTTAGCAATGTTGTGTCCTTGAATTGCTGTCAGGGTTTTATCATGATTGTGTGTCCACACAAATCTGTTAGCCTATTTGTAATAACAAAGAATACTGTCTTTAAAAACAAATGTTTATTTTTAGAAAATGGTAGGATATGATAACGGCATTGTTGTGAGATTTATTTAATGGACACCTGAGAGTAGCATGTCCACATATAATACTCTGAAGAATTAATGGTGTGAAAATTTTAGATCATTTTACATCATACTGAATCATTTTACATTAAACTGAACTGGTGCGATATATTAAGATAATGTATAATTTGTACTGAAAATACCAAACGGAAGTATATGTTCATTTAATGTTATTCCCTGAAGAAATAATTAGATTTAATTCATTTAATGCTGCTATAACAATGAGTACTTATGTAAATAATCTGTATAGTTTTGTATGCGACAGTCTTGTTCTGCAATAAAGAGATGAATGTCATCAATGTTTTTTTTTGCCATAGGCCTAGTAAAAATGCCAGGTACAGATGTCAGTTTTTACAACATTAACGGTCTTCATGTAGAAATAGTATTATATTAATCACAATTTTTATTTACTTATTATGTCATATGTATCGAAATAAAACCAAAAAAATAGACTTTTTGATATTTAAAAAGAATAAGCTTATGTTGATCTTTATTGTGCAGGCACTGAAAAAAGTAGCACATTAAGCATTGAATTAAGTTTTTTTTCTGCATGTAAACGTCAGAAACGTATGTTTATTTCACAAATAGGCCTACATATTAACAGCTTCATCCGTTTTTAAACAGCTTCAAAGTTTGCAAGTTACTAGGGGCAGCTGTGAGGTGAAGACATGTCCCAAGATTCTGCGCTCAAACTTGCCCTGCATCCCAATGTGCATACTATCCACCCTATCCGGCCTAAATAATATTGATTACTACTAATGTCACATTCTATTTAGGATGGTTAGTATGCACATTGAGACGCAGGCTTGGTGTCATCAAGCTAGCTTTTGTTTTGAATAGGACTCTAGCGACCTCTAGCGGACAGAAAATATTACATATTGCACTTTTAACTGATATTGTGTCCAAGTATGTATGACTTTAGTGTAGTTTTGATCTTGATTTTCAGCTGCAGTGTTGCAGGTTTGTGTTCAGTCTGTCTGCAGTCAATTTCTTTAGCCTTTATGTCATGTGACAAAATGACAGAAACACTAAACTTTGCTTTGAAACCAAACAAATCACATAAGTTTAATACTATTCAGATACCATTTCATTTGCAGTAAACAACTAAAGCAGTTGTGTATTTGACAAATTGTTCAACCTACTAAACCTGAACACTTCCATTAGAAACCTGTTCAGCTCAATCTATCTTATATTTCTATCTCTTACCTGTGAGTATCATATGTGTCCACAAGACTCTTCAAACAGATCAATAAATATTCTGTTTATTTAAAGAGGTTGATCATTCAGGTGTTCATATTGTTGTTGATCAAGTTCGTTTAACTTTTTTTTTAATGTCTCTGATCTACAGTGATATCAGAGCTCCTCCTGTATTTACACCTTTACATTTGTCCCTGTATTCGGTGTGTTGAGTTCATGTGTCTCTGTTTCTATTGTGACTGATGTTTCTATCAGGTCACGAAGAAAAATAATGAGCAGACTTACAAAAGCTTGATTGTTTGGTCATATCTGTGAACAGTTTTCATGCGGTTATTCTAGAAAGCAAAGTTAACTTACCGTCACAAATACCCTTAACTCTCTGTTGATTAACCCAAACCTTGCTTACTCGAGGTATGTATGGTATGCTGGTTCAAAAATGCGTCCGCGAGTAAAGCCAACTCAGTGTATGTTCCAGGTTAAAACACAAGACATCCTCAACAGAGCGACGAATCGATGATTTACCATAACAAGCGCAAAGAAAAAGCGCGCCTTTCTACTTCCTTCTTCTTCTTTTGTTAAATGGCGATTTACATAGCCTACTTAGTACACATCGCCACCTATTTGGTGGTTGTGCAATCATTTTTTCAATCTTTTCGGTTAATAAGTAGCTTAATCTTTATTCACTGAGAATAAGAATTGTTTGTTTGATGCTAATTATTTAATAAGATATCACATAGGCCTATTTATTTTGTTATAGAAATACATTATAGCATAGAAAATGTCCCCTTATAAAAAGGGAAAAAAACAAAACAAAACAAAAAATGCAGATTCATGTGTGAGATGACAATAAATAGAATTAAACATTTTAATATTGTTATAATAGTGCTTTCGAATATATATATATACACACACACACACACACACACACACACACACTCAATTAACTCAAACTAACCCAGAGAATACATACCCTGAGAGTTACAACCGTTTTTGGAACTAAAAGTTGAGGTTATCCGCTTATTTATTTTTTAACATACCCAGAATGTCACATAACCTGCTTTCTGGAATACCCCCAGGGCAAATGCTGCTCAATTTACAGATGTTCCATAAAGATGTTCATAAGGATTTTCAATCTGTTGCTCTTATATCCGACATTTTATGGGATGGTCTGTCACTCTCATATAGAGTCAGGGTTCAGTCGATCTGGTGGAACCTTCTCTGAGAAACACTGCTATGATTTTATAAGATGCAGGTAAAAAGGTTTATAATGTCTAAAACACAAAAGACAGCAGCAGTAAAACAAGTTTCTTGATATGAAGATTAATCTCAGCATTTGTCTGAATAACTATTAATAGATTTAATAACATTCATCAAGATGCTTACTGTCCAACTGATTTAAAACTGGCCACCAAAGAACATATTGTCTTATTTCAGTTTTATTCAAAACAAGATGGTAAAAAAAAAAGAAAAATGACATGCGTATTTGCGTTGTTTTCTATGGAGGATAAAAAAAAAAACTCTCGGATTTCATCAAAAATATCTTAATTTGTGTTCTGAAGATGAATAAAGGTCTTACGGGTGTGGAACAACATGAGGGTGAGTAATAAATGACAGAATTTTTTATTTTTGGGTGAACTAATCCTTTAATGCTGATAATGCAGTCTGGTTTGACATTTTGTTAATGAAAATCATATACATTTTTGGTATAGAACTACTTTACATACAAAAAGATCCAGAAACAGAAATATGAGGATTAAATACAATAATCTCCCCAAACCCTTTATAAACATAATAGCCATTGGTTCAAGACATTTTTATGACTCTTCCCTTAGATGCAGCTGACCCTGTTTATGGAAATATGAAAATTGTGGCTTTGTTCGTCCCAGGAGACTCCAGGTCCTATCAAATCCGAACTCTTGGGTCTTTGGTTTCATCTTGTGTCCTAAACCTCAGTGGACAGAACATTTGTCCTGCAGTCATCAGAACTAAACACTGTAATCACTGTAAATTGAATACTGCAATACACACTCAAAACACAAACAATGAATAAAAATATGGATCCAATACATTCAGACATTAATGAGATGTGCAGGCATCATTATTATGGACATAATTAGGACTAGGATGGACAATCAAGTAAACTAAAACAAATCACTAAACATATTTACATGACCTTAATACAACTTTTTATAAGATACATTTTATCAGTTTGCAATTTTTAAATTACATGATATTTCCAAGTGTTCCATGACGGTATACATGCATTGTCTGTATTTTCTGATCTGAAACTATACGGTGCCACCTAGTGAACATTAGCTACCACAATGCTGTAGGCCAGAGGCCTCAGGTTAGGGTTAGGGTTAGGGTTAACACCCCTGTGTGTCAGATGTCATGTGTCATGCATCATCTTGTGATTGTCTGGGATTCTTTATTTTTTCTTGCTGCTTTTAAAAGCCACCATACGGTGATGTGGGATTTAGTGCAGGGACGACTCAAACAGGAAGTTTCCTTTTTTGGCTCCACTTGTTGTCTCAAATAATACTATTGTTAAAAAGAAAAGTTATTATTATAACATTTAGGAGTTGTGGAAAGTTATGCCTGCACCAATGACAGATTAGATCTGGTTTGGCAGCATGAGACAGACTTAATAAAAAAAAAAAAAATTCTGTCTGGACATAAATGCCCCGCTCCTTCGGATAACAGAGATCTCTGTCCACAGACCTCAGCTAAGCAGTATGGTCCAAGGAAGAAACAGTGGTGATCCGGCGACAGGGTCATGGGCGGCCAAGACTCATTGATGCACGTGGGGAGCAAAGGCTGGTCCGTGTAGTCTGATCCGATTCAACAGACGAGCTACTATAGCTCAAATTGCTCAAGAAGTTAATGCTGGTTTTGATAGAAAGGTGTCAGAATACACAGTGCATCATTGTTGCATATATGGGGTTGCATAGCCTCAGACCAGTCAGGGCGACCATGCTGACCGTTAAAAGCACCAACAGTGGGCACGTGAGCATCAGAACTGGACCACGGAACAATGGAAGAAGGTGGCCTGGTCTGATGAATCACGTTTTCTTTTACATTTCCCATCACGTGGATGGGAGGGTGCGTGTGCATCGCTTACCTGGGGAACACATGGCACCAGGATGCACTATGGGAAGAAGGCAAGCCGGTGGAGGCAGTGTGATGTTTTAGGCAATGTTCTGCTGGGAAACCTTGGGTCCTTTGGGTCTTTGACATGTACCACCTATCTAAGCATTGTTGCAGACCATGTACACCCTTTAATGGAAATGTTATGGTTTGAGGAGCACAACAATGAGTTTGAGGTGTTGACTTGGCCTCCAAATTCCCCAGATCTCAATCCAATCGAGCATCTGTGGGACGTGCTGAACAAACAAGTCCGATCCATGTCTCACCTCACAACTTACAGGAAGTAAAGGATCTGCTGCTAACATCTTGGTGCCAAATACCACAGCACACCTTCAGGGGTCTAGTGGAGTCTATGCCTCGACGGGTCAGGGCTGTTTTGGCAGCAAAAGGGGGACCAACACAATATTAGAAAGGTGGTCATAATGTTATGTCTGATCGGTGTAAATATGCATATTCAAAAGAACATTCTCTACTATGTCCTGAAATATTTAAGGTTTCATGTTATAAGGTACACTTTTATAAGGTTTCATATTTGTATCTTCAGATCAGCACCATCAGATGTTTAACAGTCCTATATTTTATTTGAAGATGGATTCAACTGTATCAATAAAAAAAGGAGCATTTATATTAATCTAATATGTGCTGAAATTTGCATTTTGAACTTAACTCATATCTAATTTATTCTATTCCATTCTTATGGTTAAAAATTTGGGGTTAACATTTAACTTGGTACCTTGTGTTTTTATTATTATTATTATTATTATTACCAAGATCATAATATCATGGTGTTTTTGTAGGCACCTTTAAGTACCATAGTGTATGGATATGGTAATCAATCAGTTCTATGATATATATACTGAGGTATTACCGTCTGATGTACCACAGTAACATCAAAAGAGAATTTTGTAATTGAAATGGTAGAAACAGCCTTGATACAGTTTATCAAGGTTATCACAGTGTGGTTTATTTTGATAAAAAAAAAAAAAAAAAAAAAAAAAAAATCAGGCAATTTCACTTTGTCAGGTAGAAATGGGAAAAATGGCATGAATAATTATGAAAAGTAAAATATAATTATTTGTTAAACAAGCATATTTTTACATTATAGTTTGCAATTATAGCTAGAAATGGCATTTTAACAAATTAAACAAATAGCAAAACATTTTTAGATTTTTAATTTTATAAATCATTAGTTTCATTGTGTATATCATATTAGTGGTGTAAATTCATTTATTGTAATTGACAGATTTGATGATCAGTGGAGTTGAGTTTTTTCCTCCATTATTAGGTTCTGGGCTAAAAAATGGATAAAGTTTCCCAGTGAAATACTGACCAGTGAAAGAGTAGATATGAGATCTGGACTCCACATCATAAAAGGAGACCAGACCTTCCTCATAATCCACAAACACACCGACCCGCTGCGGCTTCACTCTCAGGCACAGAGAAACAGGAGGATCATCACAGGCCCAAAATTGATACCCACTGCTCAGAACCACAGTCCAGAATCCATCACTGGGTCTCAGTGTGATCTCTTTCCCTTCCTGTTAATGTATTCTTTGGCCACTCCTAAAGCCCAGTCAGTCTTTCCCTTCACCTGCACCTCAAAATAAAATCTCCGAGAGGAGAATCCCGCATTTCCCAGGACACCTACACATGTATCAAATCTCTCTGGTTTGTCTGGGAGTTTCTGCTCAATGTCTTCATGTCTCACTTGTTTTCCATTATCAGACAGGATGAGTTGAGGATGAGCTGTATCAGGATCCAGACTCACATCCACTGAGAAAACAGAGAATATGAATCACAAATTCAAAATACAGATATTTTGTGATGTTTTAATATTTAATCCACTTTAATAATCATCCTGTAGGTCAGTAATGAAGCTGTGAGTATATGTAATCTAGTGTAGTTCAGACACACACACTGTACCTTCATACTGCTGCATCCTCTTCAGATCTGTAGAGACTAATGACAATAAAACATCATCAGATCTTTGACATGTTTTATATGTGGACTTATACAGGTGCTGGTCATATAATTAGAATATCATCAAAAAGTTGATTTATTTCACTAATTCCATTCAAAACTTGTATATTATATTCATTCATTACACACAGACTGATATATTTCAAATGTTTATTTCTTTTAATTTTGATGATTATAACTGACAACTAAGGAAAATCCCAAATTCAGTATCTCAGAAAATTAGAATATTGTGAAAAGGTTCAATATTGAAGACACCTGATGCCACACTCTAATCAGCTAATTAACTCAAAACACCTGCAAAGGCTTTTTAAATGGTCTCTCAGTCTAGTTCTGTAGGCTACACAATCATGGGGAAGACTGCTTACTTGACAGTTGTCCAAAAGACGACCATTGACACCTTGCACAAAGGTGAGAAAGACACAAAAAGGTCATTGCAAAAGAGACTGACTGTTCACAGAGCTCTGTGTCCAAGCACATTAATAGAGAGGTGAAGGGAAGGAAAAGATGTGGTAGAAAAAAGTGTACAAGCAATAGGGATAACTGCCCCCCTGGAGAGAATTGTGAAACAAAACCCATTCAAAAATGTGGGGGAGATTCACAAAGAGTGGACTGCAGCTGGAGTCAGTGCTTCAAGAACCACAGTGATTTTCCACTTTAACACTCTTGAGTATGGTCTCACATGTACTCCCAGGAGAGTTAATTTAACACTGCAGTTTTTGCTGTGTAAATTTTGCATTTCCTTTGGAAATCAGGGTCCCAGAGTCTGGAGGAAGAGAGGAGAGGCACACAATCCAAGTTGCTTGAGGTCCAGTGTAAAGTTTCCACAGTCAGTGATGGTTTGGGGTGCCATGTCATCTGCTGGTGTTGGTCCACTGTGTTTTCTGAGGTCCAAGGTCAACGCAGCCGTATACCAGGAAGTTTTAGAGCTGCTCCTGCTTTAGAGTTTTCTCCTGCTGCTGACCAACTTTATGGAGATGCAGATTTCATTTTCCAACAGGACTTGACACCTGCACACAGTGCCAAAGCTACCAGTACCTGGTTTAAGGACCATGGTATCCCTGTTCTTAATTGGCCAGCAAACTCGCCCGACCTTAACCCCATAGAAAATCTATGGGGTATTGTGAAGAGGAAGATGCGATATGCCAGACCCAACAATGCAGAAGAGCTGAAGGCCACTATCAGAGAAACCTGGGCTCTCATAACACCTGAGCAGTGCCACAGACTGATCGACTCCATGCCACGCCGCATTGCTGCAGTAATTCAGGCAAAAGGAGCCCCAACTAAGTATTGAGTGCTGTACATGCTCATACTTTTCATGTTCATACTTTTCAGTTGGCCAAGATTTCTAAAAATCCTTTCTTTGTATTGGTCTTAAGTAATATTCTAATTTTCTGAGATACTGAATTTGGGATTTTCCTTAGTTGTCAGTTATAATCATCAAAATTAAAAGAAATAAACATTTGAAATATATCAGTCTGTGTGTAATGAATGAATATAATATACAAGTTTCACTTTTTGAATGGAATTAGTGAAATAAATCAACTTTTTGATGATATTTTAATTATATGACCAGGTCAGGTTATGTTATGTTAAGAATTGTGTACAACATCATGTTTTATCTGATCAATGTTTGAGCTCTAAATATTCCTGCTTTTTAGAACATCTTTGTGAATGTTTTGTGAAACATTTTATGATATTTTTATTTTAGATATTGTTATGCCTAATGTTATTCATCTCAGTTTAAGAGTGGATTTGTGTTGTGGTTATTTAGTGAAGACGACACTATAAAAATTAAACTTTAATAAAATTAAAATTAAAACCCAGCACTGCAAAGCTGTTTGAGCTACAGATCTGAAATTCATCTCTAAAGAACAACAAATTTCCATCTTAATTCCATGATGTTAATTGATTTGATTTTCTTCTGCTAAACTGAATTCAACACATAATCACAACATTTAGATGCGACAGCTGAAAAGACCAACAGCAAATGGCAGAAAATGAATGTTTCTCTCTGTAGTTTCTCAACTAAACGTGTTCGCAGATGTACAAAAGCCTCACATTTGTGGTTACAGGGATGAAGCTTCTAGTACAAAATTAATTTACTGTTTTCTGAAATTAGAGCTGAAAATGACCTGCTCTCTTCAAGAAGATCTGTGAGCTGAAGATAATCAGACACAAACACATGATCACAAACTTCTCTTATTTCAGCTTGACCAGATTCATTCTTCATTACTGATATTAAAAGATGATTAATATATGTTAAAATATATGTACAGTATCTGTATACAGAGTATTTGATATTGTCATACCAGTTTGTGTGAGTTTCTCCTGTAGAGTGTCCTGCAGTTGAGTCAGAGCTCTCCTCAGAGTCTCCAGACTCTCATCAGTATTTATATTGATCTCAGAACAGTTCCTGGTGTTTCTAGAGCTGCACAGGGATGAGTAACTCTACAGCAGGAGAGAGGAGAAATCCTTCAGCATGGGGAGTGTTATGGTGTCATATACTGCATTATCATTGATCAGAGAGATGTTGACTGACCTGTAGGAGGTGGAGGTGATCTTCAGTGTGTGAGAGCTGCTCCAGCTCAGTGTTTCTCATCTTTAGCTCAGTGATCTCCTGCTCCAGCTCTTCAATGAGCTCTTCCTCCTGTTTCTCTGCTGCTTTCTGCTGCTCCTCCATCATCTCCAGCAGTTCAGTCTGACATCTCTCAATGGAGCGGATGAGATCAGTGAAGAGCTCGACACGGGCTGCTTTCTCCTTCTCTGTGTTTCTCTGCTCAACCAGGACAAACAACACGTATTAGTAGTGTTAAGGCAAGACTCAGTGTTGCTATTGCTCAAACTTTTTCATAAAACATAAAGTATTTCCATCAGCTGAAGTATTAAGTTCATCCTGCACTGTTTGCACTGAATCATTCCTCAAATCATGTGTCTTGTTGAGGAGAGATGTGTTATTACTTTACTAAGTGATCAGGTAATCACAGACATGTCAATAGGTAACACTTTAAAATAAGGTTCATTAGTTAAACATTAGTTAATGCATTAACTAACATGAACTAACCATGAGCAATACATTTGTTACTGTGTGTAATCTTCCTTAACGTTAGTTAATGAAAATACAGTTGTTCATTGTTTGTTCATGCTAGTTAATGTTAACAAAATTAATAATGTATTAGTAAATGTTGAAATTAACATTAACAAAGATTAATAAATGCTGTATAAGTGCAGTTCATTATTCGTTCATGTAACTAACATGGTTAGTAATGAATCTTATTGTAAAGTGTTTCCAAGAAGTTATATTATTATAAAGTAACTGAAATTTTAAACATATTATTGTCAGTTGTTCTGAACACTGAAAAGAGCTTCAAATCAAACAATACAAAACAGTATGAAGTCCCAGTGCTGTTGGACTGTATATCAGGACTCTTGGAGAACCAGAACTAAATGATGAGTAAAAAAATATTAATTAATTAAATTAAATTATTTAAACTCACTTTTCTGACATCTGATGAGTGTTGATGTCTTGAATCTTCTTGATTCTGTCCTGGATCATCTGCTGCACATCTTTCTGTGTCTCATCAGTGAGTCTATAGACAGAGGAAGGTGAACGTGATTTCACCAAGTACAACATGTTCCTGTATCAATCTTTGTTGATCTCGAACAACATTCCAATCAACCAATCAGATTTGAGGGGCAAGTTTACAGTTTATGTCAAGTTTGGCTTTCAACCAGGGTTAGGTGTTTACTGTACATCAGTTCACCATCATTTCCCTTGATTTAGTATAGAGGGTAGGGGTAGAGAAAAGGGTTTGGACTAAATTTCAGACAGGAATGTTGTCCAGGATCAACAAAATATGTGATCCAGGAACATTCCGGACTTAAGAATCACAGTAACCAGATATTTGATTCATTTTTTCACAAAATTAAAGAATGTGATTCTCATGATATGAGCCCTTTAAAATAATTTTTTAGTAACTTCTACCTTCTTCTCTTCACTCTCTTCTTCTATAAGAACAGTGTTGTGGTTCTTGTGGTCTGTACGTCACACACCAGACAAGATTGTCTGATCATCTCTACAGAACAGCTCCAGAGGTCTCTCATGTTTCTGACATATATAGTCCTCCAGATTCCTCACAGGATTGATCAGTTTGTGTTTCTTTAAACCTGACACTCTCAAATGAGGCTCAGGTGAGTTTCACAGTAAGAGCTCTGACACACCAGACACGACTTCAGGGCTTTCAGCTTTCTTTCCTCACAGACGTCACACAGAACTTCAGGTTTTTTCAGAACTTCAGGTTTTTTCTCAGGACTTTTCTTTTTATAGTGATCTACAACTTCTCGGAGTGTGGTATTGATCTTGAGATCAGGTCTGATCTTGAATGTTTCTTTACAATATGGACAGTTGCAGGTCTGGCTGTTGTCCCAGCACTTATTCAGACAGGTCTTGCAGAAGTTGTGTCCACATGGAGTGCTGACTGGATCAGTGAACACGTCCAGACATATAGAGCACTGAAGCTCCTCAGTCAGTGGACCGCTGGAGGATGACATCACTGGAGAGGGAAATCATGAAGATAAATCAAGTGTAAGAGATCATGTACAGTCAAAATGAACACAGACAAGCTGATCAGTACCGTAATGTGAAGCTCATTACATGACCACTTACCAAATAAATAAATACATAAAAGAGATATATTTATTTGAGCTCAAATTATTTTGTCATCTTATTTGAAGTACAACAATACTACAGCAATTTTAATTCTAATTCATTCTTTTTTGGTTATTGACTTACATGGTCTCTCCTCAATACTATATATCCTGTTTTTTCTTGCTTTTGTTGATGTTGGTGAAGATTCTGCCATTATTCTTTCACTCTTTAAGCCTTTTCAATTAAAATAAACATATTGTTTTTCACCTTATAAATTCTGACCAATAGTCTGATAAGAAACTTATGTATTGTGTATTGTGTTAGTTTCATTCCTGTGTGCTTGTTTCCTGTGCTTCAGTTCAGTGTAGTCTTAATTGCATTCTAGTTAGTCTCCTTGGTTACTGATTACATTCAGGTGTCTGTCATGTTCAATGTGTGTTTAGACTCCCCGTCTCATTCAGTTCATTGTTGGTTCTTGTCTAAGTTTTAGTGTGTGTTGCTACCGTTCTTTGTATTGTGTAAATAAACCTTTGTGTTGGAATTATTATTCTATTATAAGCAGATCTTCTTTCTGCTTTCCTGCAACCCGCCTTGACAGAAACATCTAAGTCCATTTGTTCCTAGTGTATTTGTTCACTGATGTTTAAATGAAATCTTACCTTAAAGGGATAGTTCACCCAAAACTGAAAATTTGATGTTTATCTGCTTACCCCCAGAGCATCCAAGATGTAGGTGACTTTGTTTCTTCAGTAGAACACAAATGATGATTTTTAACTCCAATGCTGCCGTCTGTCAGTGGTATAATGCAAATCAGCGGAACTTGGACTATAAGAGTAAATAAAACACGACAGACAATCCAAATGAAACCCTGCGGCTCGTGACAACACATTGATGTCTTAAGACACGAAACGATCGGTTTGTGCGAGAAACCGAACAGTATTTATATCATTTTTAACCTCTAATACACCACTATGTCCAACTGTGTTCATCACTCGATTCGTGAGGTCTGATCGCGCTCTGACAACGGCAGTGATGAATGCAGTTGGACATAGTGGTGTATTAGAGGTAAAAAATGATATAAATACTGTTCGGTTCTCGCAAAACGATCGTTTCGTGTCTTAAGGACATCAATGTGTCGTCACGAGCCGCAGGGTTTCATTTGGATTGTCTGTCGTGTTTTTATTTACTCTTATAGTCCAAGTTCCCGCTGATTTGCATTATACCACTGACAGACGGCACGGTTGGAGTTAAAAATCATAATTTTGTCTAATGAAGAAACAAAGTCACCTACATCTTGGATGCTCTGGGGGTAAGCAGATAAACATCAAATTTCATTTTTGGGTGAACTATCCCTTTAATTGTCAGTTGGTTACTTATTCTTCATACTACATATAACATTAGTTAATTTCAAAGAGCACATGGTTCATTCACTCTTGTGAAACAACTCTTCACTGTGATTAATCTCTGAAAAAGAGTGACATTCAAGTTATTTAAATAATTTATTTCTCTCAAACTTAAAATCAAATTGGATCAGGCAGTTAATCAATATTTACAATCATTCTTTGAAACACAGTGAGAGACTCATAATCTCACTGAACAATCTGAACTTTGACCTGCTGTTTAGATTAACGAAAGTACAAAGTAAAAGCAAAATGTTTTATAAATGTGTGTGTGTGTGTGTGTGTGTGTGTGTGTGTGTGTGTGTGTGTGTGGTGTGTGTGTTTGTGTGTTTTTATAAAATCTCTCCAGAAAAATATATTAAATGTAGTAATTTTCATCTTGTTAATGTAAATGTGATTTTCAGCTGCAGTTTAGCAGGCTTGTGTTCAGTCTCTCTTCAATCTTCAGTCTTTTGTTTAATTCCTGTTTCTTTAGTCTTAATGTCATGTGACAAAATGACAGAAACACCAAACTTTGCTTTACAACCAGTCAAATTACATAATTTTAATACCATTTCCAACTAAAGTAGTTGAATATTTGACATGCTTAAACCTGATTTTGCTCAACTAATGTCCAGTTCAACATAAACCTATAAACCAGATCACTTCCATTAGAAACCTGTTCAGCTCAGTCTCGCTTATATTTCTATCTCTTACCTGCGAGTATCCGATGTGTTCACAAGACTCTTTGAACGGCTCAACCAAATATTTGTTGTTTAAAGAGGTTGATCGTTTCAGGCGTCCATATTGCTGTTGATCAAGGTTCACTTTCTATGAATCTCTCTGAATTACAGTGATGTCAGAGCTCCTCCTGTATTTATTTACACATTAATTGTCACTGTATTCGGGTGTATCATGACTGATGTTTTCAGATTAAATCTCAGTGTTTGTATATATTATAGCCTATACAAGAAGAAATTGAAATTGTATGAATTTCTAAATGTCTTTTTGTTCCACAGAAGAAAGTCACTCAGGTTCAGAAAGACATAAAGAGTAAATGATGACCAGTATGTGCTCTTCCTTTAAAACACGAGGTGATTTGTAAAAGTTTCCTCGTGTTTGTTCCCAATAAGTGACATTCATTTTGTTTCAGTTGTGCTGTAATTAGTATGTATAACATGTACAGTAGGTCTGATCAGATGGGCGGTGTTGGTAATTTTAAAAATAGACATTTGACTTCTACTCAAGACATTGTGTGTCATGATGAAGTCTAAGATACAGAATATCTTTCCCAGGTTGCTGCTCACTCAAATGCCTCTGTAATTATTAGGGTCAAATTCATCTCTATTTTTAAAAATTGGTATAATCAGTTCTTGATTTCAGATGTCAAGGAAGTGACCAACACTCAGAACCACACTGAATAATTTCAGAACAGATACAGGTCTAGATGCTTTTTTAGGTTTAAGGGTTTTAATTTTGTCTTGAGTTCCTTTACATTAATGGTGAAGTAATGGACTTGGTTATCTTTAATTGCCAGTATTTAATTGCTAGCATTTTTTGTTTGGATATTTGATTTTGCTTACAATGTCTGTTTCTACTTTATTAAATAGTGTTTGGAAATGGGCTCCCATATTTTTCCATTTTTAATTGCCAATTCTTCATGTTTGTTTGTTTTTTTCTTCAGGTTTTTCCCAAATGTCCCACAATTGGTTTGTATTGACTGAGGTGTTATTGTCAGTTGTTTTGGGGTATATTGTGTTTTTTTGGTTCTTAGTTTGTATTGTTTTAGTGTTTCACATTAAAGTCTCTGTATAATCAGTTTTCTTCAAAAAATACAAAAAGTGTTCTATTAATGAAATAATTAAAATAATTGTTGATACACAAATGTTTTAATATATCAAATGTTTATTTGTCTATTTTCCTTGAATATATGCATTACTAATTTAGATCTGCGTAAAGTATATTCCAGTCTGAACCTTCACTCCCATATATCTCTCCAGACCATGTGAAAACTGATCTTTTTAGACAAAGGCCAAACATTTCACATAAGATTTGCAATGTTCTAAGCATAACTTTTGGGCAGAGTTTGTTTGGGCCTTCAGCTGTCGTTTCCTAGCCTTCTGTCCTCATCTACTACACAGCAAAAAATGCAGTGTTAAATTAACTCTCCTGGGGAGTACATGTGCGACCATATTCAAGAGTGTTAAAGTGTTAAAATAAGAGTGTTAAATGAACCACTGAAAAGTGTTAAAGTAATGAGATAATTAAGTGATTAACAGTGAGATTGACCATTATTGAAGAAACCTGATGATAACAAGCAGAATCACCAAAGGAGAAAATCACAATTTTAAGTTACCATCGTGGAGATGAGGGTTTGCTTTAGTTGGGCTCTTGTCCTTGATTTTTAAAATAAAATCTTGTTGGGTTGTTTTAACTGAGTTATAACATCCAGACAAAACAAATGGAAAAAAATGATAGGTGGTGTTGGTTGTGTTTCACATAATCATTATTTGATCTGAATCACTGAACTATTTGGAGCCCAATCTCTGAGTTAGATTTACATTATTGATTACAGCAGCACTGTGATTTACAGCACAAGATCAGCTTTATCAATATAATCTGAAGGATTTCAGAAACAGTTTTGTTCTGAGCAAAAAAAAAAAATCTTTCTCTAGGCACACACAGACATCAAGTATCAGCTGTGAATCTCAACAGTGGTGAGATAAAAACCATGTTGCAGTGCATTCTGGGAGCCACCAATCAAAATTCATCCATGGCTCCCATCATGCATTGTGCATGAATAAATTATGAGCTGAATTGTCTTAGTAATTTTCTTTATTCTCATATTTTATTTTGTTCCGTTTATGTGACTTTTAGTAGCTTGTTTTCTAATATTCAGAGTTGATTCGTTGATCAGAATATGTTGCTTGTCACCGTCTTGAGATTCACAGGCTGATTCTTGATGTCGTGTGTGCCCTAGAGAAAGATTTTTTTTTTGCTCAGAAATCATTCAGATTATATTGATAAAGCGGATCTGTCCTGCTGTAATCAATAATGTAAATCTAACTCAGAGATTGGGCTCTAAATGAGTTCGGATATTCAGACCAAATATGATTATGTGAAAAATAACCAACATCACCTGACCATTTTTCCAATGTTGTCTGGATGTTATAACTCAGTTAAAACAGCCCAAACAAAATTTTATTTAAAAAGTCAAGGGACAAGAGCCCAACTAAAGCAAACCCTCATCTCCACGATGGTGGCTTAAAAATTGGATTTTCTCCTTTGGTGATTCTGCTTGTTATCATCAGGTATCTTCAATAAGGTCAATCATCACTCAATAATCACTTAATTATCTCATAACTTAAAACCGCTTCAGTGTTAATTTAACACTCTTATTTTAACACTTTAACACTCTGAGTATGGTCTCACATGTACTCCGGAGAGTTAATTTAACACTGCAGTTTTCTGTGTAGGTTCTACATTTGAGAACTTTATGACTGTTAAAAAATATGCATGTGTGTAGTATGAATAAAGTATTGCAAGCATGAATGTGTGTATGAATGCATGAATGAATGTACTACAACCACTGCCATGGCATTGCTATGTGAGCTATAGAGTTATTGTGTGGTATCCCTGTCATTTCATGACTCTCCTCCATGGCCTATGGACAGTAAAATGTCCATTGGATGTGAACTTCAGAATCTTAGTAGAAGTAGGTCTCTGGGTACTTTTTGCCTTGTGTTTTATGAAAACTCCTGTCTCAGAGCAAAAAAAAAAGTATTTAAAGGTCCTAGATTCAAAATTTGAATTTACCTCGGCATAGTTGAATAACAAGAGTTCAGTACATGGAAAAGACATATATGAGTTTCAAACATCATTGCTTTCTCTTCTTATGTAAATGTCATTGTTTAAAAGACTTCCGGAAAACACGCGAATCTCAACATAACAACGACTGTTAATACACGTCAGAAATAGGGTCAGTAGGAGTCCATTTCTGTCCCCAAGGTACAATCTACACTAAAGTACCCCATAGGGTTTATTGGACCTCAAGGTACAGGTTGTACCTTTTTGAGGGTCAAAAAGGTACATATATGTTCCCAAGCATTAAAGGACATATATGTACGTTTCTTTTAAAGGTTAAGGTACAATATCAAGAGACAGCCTCTGCTAAGCCATATTTTTTTTTTTGTAAACGGTTTGTAAGATTTTAATGATATAAATGATATAAATGATATATAAATTATATATATCATAAAGATTTTAATGATATATAAAGTTGTTGTTTAAAGATTGAATGATATATCATTAAAATCTTTAAACAACAACTTTTGCAAAAAAAAAAAAAAAAAAAAAAAAAAAAAAAAAGGCTTAGCAGAGGCTGTCCATTTGCCAGGTGTTAAAAAGAACACTGAAGCAGTGTTAAAGTTAATGAGATAAATTGATTGATGATGACAATTATGGAGACACCTGTGTTAATAAGCAGAATCACTGAAGGAAAGAGAGAAAAAAAGGTGTAATAATGTTTTATGAAATGTTTTCATTTCAAGTCACCATGAAAGAGGGCAGCGTTTGCTTTAGTTGGGCTCTTGATCTTTACTATATTATTAATTTTTCTGGCTGCTCCAACTTTGTGTTTGATAAAGCACATTTGTCATGGTCAGAGAAACTATGATCTGGTCACATATAATTTGATGATTTTATCATCATGCGATGGCTGATGTCATTCAGAGTATCAATCTCTGACTGTGTGCTGATGTGTAGCTTTAGTATTAATGATTGTAGTCCTGTGATTTTACAGTTTGAGCAGAGTAGACTTTTTTTTTTTTTTAAGAATAATACATATGCACTGAAGCTTCGTGTTAAACACACACAGACATCAAGAGTCAGCTATGATTCTCGAGAACGGTGACGATAAATAAATACAAAATCTGACAAAACAGATCAACTCTCTGAACATCAAAAACAAGCTACGTAACACAAAACAACAGAAAAAAAAGCAAACATGAACATCTACGAAAATTACAGGACAATTCAGCTGCATAATTTATTCATGCAGCAATGCATGATGGGAGCCATGGATGAGTTTGATTGGTGGCTCCCTCATGCACGCCACATGAAGCACTTTGTTTGATTGTCACCATTGTTGAGGGTCATGTGCTGATTTTGATGTCTGTGTGTGTTTCAAAAAAAAAACCAAAAAACCCTTCAGATTATAAAGCTCTGCTGGATCTCAAACGGTAACAAAACTATTATAAGAAAATTACATCTATATCACCAGTTAAATGGATGTCACCAATGAATCTGGCCACTTCACAATGAAAAAAACACAACCCTCATGACTGTGCTTCCAAAGCACTTGTAAACTAAATTGATCCATTTTGGCTCACAGCACTTTTGGGGAAACACACCCCAGTTCTTTGGCCATAACAAATGTGCTTTACAAACACAAAATTGGAGCAGCCAGAGATAAATAATGCTAATAATAGAGTCAAGAGCCCAGCTAAAGGAAATGCTTTTCCCATCCTGGTGACTTCAAACTAATTCATTAAAACATTAACATCTAAACATCTGTTAATTCTCAGTAGGGCTGTCAAAAAAAATTCGAATTTCGAATATTCGTCGAATTTAAAAAAAAAAAGGCACATTCGAATGTAAAACCCGTGCATTCGAATTTTTGCAGTGTCAAGAGGAGCGCAAGCCATGATGACGTAACTGACGCGGCTTGTTTGTTATCCAGTACAGCGCAGTGCAGGGTGCATTAATGTGATAATATAATGGAGGAGTCAAAAGTGAGCGCGCTGATGTTGACGCAAGAAAAAAAAGAATGTGGCTGTCTGCTAGGCCAACCAGTTCGACGGCATATGCAGTCGACCTAAGCAGTGCTGAAGAAGGCATCAGGTCTTTGGAGCAGATGGATATGTATGAAAGGGAAGCTACGCTACCCGCTGACGAAAACCCTCTCAGTTGGTGGCAAAAACCGTGCGGTATGTTTGTTTCCACATATTGCGCAGCTGGCAAAGACATCTTTGACCATACCTGCCACATCGGTCAGGGTGTGTTTCCCAAAGCGAACTATGGTCGCAAGTTCCGTCGTACCAAGAGAGTTCAGTGGACTTACGGCCATTAGTGACTAAAACGAGCTTTCGGGAACACACCCCAGAGCTGAGCGCGTGTTTCATCAGCTGGGAAACATGTCCAAGAAAAAAAAAAAAAAACCTTCAGGTGTTTGACGAACAATATGTGTAGTGAGCGGATTGTTTCTGAATGGCAGGTCGCTATTTTGTGTTCATGTAGTACAAACATTACGCTGTTGTGTGAAGCGTGTTTTCTCAGGTTAGTGTGTGATGTACTTACAGTTTTTATGCACTTTTTGTTACCTTGCATGCACATTAATGACATTTTATTTAAAAAAAGTTGTTTGAAAAAAAAAAGTGAATGTCATTCATTCAATAAAAGATGCGATGCTTGATTTGGTGATTTTGCTTAGTGCGCTCGCTGCGCTCTCTTGTGGGCATAGCAGACAATAAAGCATTTTTCCTCTAACGTTAGTATTGCCTTTAGAATTCGATATAATTCGAATTGCAAATATTCAGAAAGAATTCGAATTTAGCTTTTTCAGCCATTTGACAGCCCTAATTCAGTAGAAACTTTTGTTGTGATGTGTGACAGAAAGAAATCAAAAAAATGGTTAATAATAAGTGTAATAATGTTTATGGCTGGAAGTCAGTTGTAGTTGTGTCTCTTTTTTTCTTGTGTTTCTTCAATGATTTGCTTATTATCATCAGGTGTCTCCACTAATTGTCATTCATCACTCCAATCATCACTCAATTTATCTCATTAACTTTAACACTGCTTCAGTGTTACTTTTTAACACCCCAGGTAAGAGGACTCATATGGAATGTTTAAAAATGTGTTTAAAATGAAATGTTGTAAAATGTGAAAATGAAAAGGATTTAATAAATCTGATTTTAATTCAGCGTGTGTGTGTGTGTAAAAGATATATATTCATTTAGTCAACGATTGTACGCTGTCAAAGCCAATTTTGTAAAAATTTTGTTAAAGGTACCAAAATTGTCACCAAAGGTACAAAAACTGGTCTCTTAAGGTACAAATCATAAGGGTACAAATGTGTACCTTTGAGGGTACAGCCCCCATGGACAAGCCATTGTACCCCTAAAGGTACAATTATGTACTTATTTCTGAGAGTGTTACTTAAATAAAAAAAGCATGCATGATAAGTCTAAAACAAGTAGACAAATGTTAAGTAGATTAAACAGAGCATGTGAAGAATCTGAAGGGATTGACCCCTAATGTATTTCTACGGATTTTGATATTATATATAATTATTATTACAGTTAAAAAAATTTTTTTGGAATTGACAGAGGTTGATATATGTTCAATATATGAAAATATTGGTACATTATGGGATCAGTGCTTCCTTTAGTGGGCAAGGTTGATCTTGGTCATCTATGTCAAGATATTTAAACACTTTGTAACTGTATTTACCAAAAAATATAAATATACAAATAAGACACAGATAAGAGCAGTTGGTGATAGAGGTTACACCATAAATAATAAAATCTAATCCCATAACTGAATGAAAGTGGTTGTTATTCTTATTAAGTTATTTTAACAACAGTACTTTCATGCAACCAGATCAGGCATTTTGATTTTAAATCTAAACACACTCAGAGAAAAGAAACATTTTGCCAATTTTGTCCCCTTTTGAAGGGTCAATTTTTGTACTGTTAAATAAAGGTACAAAACTTGTCTCTTAAGTACAAATCACAAGGGTACAAATGTGTACCCTATGCCAAGGGTACAAAAACTGTACCCTGAGGGTACAGCCACAGTGACAAGAGCCATTGTACCCTAAGGTACAATGTACTTTATTTTCTGAGAGTGTAACAGTCGGGGTGTACGACCCCAATATTGCATATGCCAGCTCATGTTCCAAACCTTATGAAAGGCATTAGACAGGGCAGCCAGTAACGTCTGGATCTGCCAAGGTGAATCAACAGACTAGGTAAGCAAGAACAACAGTGAAAAGGCAGATGGAGCAATAATAACTGACATGATCCATGATAGCTGTATTTTTAGTAATATTTGTAAATGTCTATCTAATGTTCGTTAGCATGTTTGCTGCATGTACTGTTAATGTGGGTTAAAGTTACCATCGTTTTTACTGAATTCACGGAGACAAGAGCCGGTCATATTTTCATTTTTAACACTTGCAGCTGTATAATTCATAAAACACAACTTCATTCTGATAAATCTCTCCAACAGTGTAGCATTAGCCGTTAGCACGGAGCACAGCTCAAAACTCAAGAGAACAAATATAAACATCAAAATAAATACTTTATACATAATTCGAAGCATGCATGAGAACATCTTTGTAAAGCCATTGAGGGTTATATTAGCGTGTGAACTTTGTAAATGTGCTGTAATATAATCGAGAGCTCGTGTGGCCCGGAGCACGCGAATAAAGGGGCAGCGCACTGAAAAAATCAGTGCATAGTTAATGATACCCCAAAATAGCAGTTAAAAAATTAATTTAAAAAATCTATGGGTATTTTGAGCTGAAACTTCACAGACACTCAGGGGACACCTTAGACTTATATACATCGGTGAAAAAGCATTCTTGGGCACCTTAAGTAAAACCATAAAGTTTCAAGAAAATAAATATATATTAACAGAAAAGTTCCAAAAAACATTTGGTCAAATTCCATTCCGTGTTGTAAAATTTGACATGGTACCATGGTATATCATGTTTTTGTTTGTTGTTTTTGTTTGTTTTTGAACACCATTATTATAATATCACAGAGTTGGTTTTTTTTTTTTTTTTTTTGGTACCTTGAAGTCATCATGGGTTGGTGATGTGCTGGTTGGCACAACAAAGATTATACATTCAAACAGTCTTTATTTACAAACCAAAAAAACTCAGAATACAGAAACAGGCAAAAAATTAAGTTAACCAAACTTCACTCAAACATTGACGAGGACCGTCAAGTAAACAGAGAACAAAGAGGAACTTAAATACACAATAATAATGAACTAAATATAGACAGGGTGCCCATTAAATCAATGTCTATAAAAGTGGCAGTAGAAGGAAAATAGACAAAAGAAACAGGTAAATGAACATAAACAAGCTAAAGTATATGAAAATTAACTAAACACAAACAGGACATGACAAGTGTCACATACCATGATATATATATATGATATGTATGATTATATAATCAATAATCATACAGTTATATGATACATATCAGGTTACCATCTGATGTTCCACAGTAATATTGCAGAACGTTTTGTATTGAGATGATAAAAACAGTCTTGATACAAATGGGGGGGGGAATAAAGATACATGATCATCGTGATCATACACGATGATCATGTATCGACGATCGCCAGAGATATTGTCAAAAGCATCAAATCTTGGCCATATTACGAGGATTGTATTTCCAATTAATGTAGGCCTGTACATTCTTCTAGTCTATATTATTACTATTAGGTTCGGCTTCTTTTATTATTAAATTAATATTATACTACGTGCTGTGAGGATAATAAAGATTAGGCTATTAGCTATCTTTGAAAATGTTTTAAACATTTTTTTACAAACCCGATTCCAAAAAAGTTGGGACACTGTACAAATTGTGAAATTTCAAATTTCAATATTTTATTCAGAATACAACATATCAAATGTTTAAATAAAGAAAATGTATCATTTTAAGGGAAAAATAAGTTGATTTTAAATTTCATGGTATCAACACATCTCAAAAAAGTTGAGACAAGGCCATGTTTACCACTGTGTGGCATCCCCTCTTCTTTTTATAACAGTCTGCAAATGTCTGGGGACTGAGGAGACAAGTTGCTCAGTTTAGGAATAGGAATGTTGTCCCATTCTTGTCTAACAGGCTTCTAGTGCTCAACTGTCTTAGGTCTTCTTTGTCGCATTCCTCTTTATGATGCATCAAATGTTTCTATGGGTGAAAGATCTGGACTGCAGGCTGGCCATTTCAGTACCCGGATCCTTCTTCTACGCAGCCATGATGTTGTAATTGATGCAGTATGTGGTCTGGCATTGTCATGTTGGAAAATGCAAGGTCTTCCCTGAAAGAGACGAAGTCTGGATGGGAGCATATGTTGTTCTAGAACTTGGATATACCTTTCAGCATTGATGGTACCTTTCCAGATGTGTAAGCTGCCCATGCCACACGCACTCATGCAACCCCATACCATCAGAGATGCAGGCTTCTGAACTGAGCGCTGATAACAACTTGGGTTGTCCTTGTCCTCTTTAGCGGATGACATGGCGTCCCAGTTTTCCAAAAGAACTTCAAATTTTGATTCGTCTGACCACAGAACAGTTTTCCACTTTGCCACAGTCCATTTTAAATGAGTCTTGGCCCAGAGAAAATGCCTGTGCTTCTGGATCATGTTTAGATATGGCTTCTTTTTTGACCTATAGAGTTTTAGCCGGCACGGTGGATTGTGTTCACCGACAATGTTTTCTGGAAGTATTCCTGAGCCCATGTTGTGCTTTCCATTACAGTAGCATTACTGAATGTGATGCAGTGCCGTCTAAGGGCCCGAAGATCACGGGCATCCTGTATGGTTTTCCGGCCTTGACCCTTACACACAGAGATTGTTCCAGATTCTCTGAATCTTAGATGATATTATGCCTGTAGATGATGATAACTTCAAACTCTTTGCAATTTTCTCTGAGAACTCCTTTCTGATATTGCTCCACTATTTTTCGCCGCAGCATTGGGGAATTGGTGATCCTCTGCTCATCTTGACTTCTGAGAGACACTGCCACTCTGAGAGGCTCTTTTATACTCATGTTGCCAATTGACCTAATAAGTTGCAAATTGGTCCTCCAGCCGTTCCTTATATGTACATTTAACGTTTCCGGCCTCTTATTGCTACCTGTCCCAACTTTTTTGGAATGTGTAGCTCTCATGAAATCCAAAATGAGCCAATATTTGGCATGACATTTCAAAATGTCTCACTTTCAACATTTGATATGTTATCTATATTCTATTGTGAATAAAATATAAGTTTATGAGATTTGTAAATTATTGCATTCCTTTTTTATTCACAATTTGTACAGTGTCCCAACTTTTTTGGAATCGGGTTTGTAGGTCTATTAAACAATTATAGGCCTATAGCTAATTAAAATTATTAAGAGTATAGGCTATAATATTCCTAACACCGCAGTCATCAATGAAAATTAAGCGCAGCTTTACTTAAAGCACTGACTTTAAAATAACAACCTGTTTAACACAAAATATTATTATTCTCATTTGTTTCACAAGCCTATATGTACGGACACAAGAGAAATAATGGAATAAATGAAGACAGTTACCGTTAATTATCAGCATTTTATGCTGAAATTCGTCTCTGGGAGAATATGCTCCGTTAAAGCTGAACTCAGTAAGATTGGCAAAGCTCCCCCTACAGGTTCCTTCAGTGAATCACACTGTCGTAAATACTACAACGACTACAACACTCACCAGCGCAGTAGTTTTGCAAATACAGTACAAGAAATATTGATGGAGGTGGGTAATTTTCAAAATTGTCTTATAAAGTAATAATATATACATTGTTTTCGAATTACCGTAAAGCATTTTGTCACTCTCACGTGAACGTGAACATGAGGCGAGATTGTGTCGGGTCGGGATTTGTTCACCCTCCAACCCCGAAATCCGATCGATTTTAACCCTTTGATGACTAAGATCACACGGGTGTGAATTGAACATTCAGTGCGCTGCTAAATTCAAACGCTCTTGCTAGAGCTGAGCCAGAGACGGACGCGTTCAGCGCTTTTGTTATATTTCACATCATAACTATTCAATGTTTCAACCACATAATGTTTATTTGAGGTTTCAGACATGTCTCTCTGCAGTTATCTTTATTTCCTGTTTCTTTAGCCTTTATGCCGTGAAAAAATTACAAAAACGCCAAACTTTGCTTTGAAACCAAACAAATCACATAATTTGAATAGCCTATTCTGATTCTGAGTTCATGTGTCTCTGTAATTTGGAACTGATGTTTCTATCAGGTCACAAAGAAAAAATAGCAGACTTACAAAAGCTTGATGTTTGGTGATATCTGTGAAGAGTTTCCAGGACAAATGCTGCTCAACTTACAGATGTTTCATAGTGTCATAAGGATTGTTAGTCAATATGACATTTTATGGGGCAGTCTGTTGCTCTTGTAAAAGAAGGGCACACTCATGCTCTGAGAAACACTATGAAACACAAGATCCAAGTTAAAAGGTTTATAACGTCTCAAACATAAAAGATGGCAGCAGTAAAACGAGTTTCTCGATATGAAGATTATCTCAATGTTTGTTTGAACAAAAAGATTTAATAACATCAAGATGCGTATTGCCCAAATGATTTTTAATTCAATCATTGAATTTTTAATCTGGCCACCAAAGAACAAATCATTTTCTTATTTCAGTTTTATTCAAAACAAGATGGTAAAAAAAAAAAAAAAAAATGACATGACCAACTTTTTACATTAGCTACACAAGTTTAACAAAACAAAAGTGATGGATATCCAAAAGCAGGAGGGAAAGGTTTGGATCCACTGATACATCATCAATGTAACATCATAAATAAAAAGATTCCAGCATTATGAGCAGTTCTGGAACATGTTTGAAATACATATCATGCAATAACAGGATCTGAATCCATCAGAGACTAAAAATCACTTGAGAGCTTCACTACGGTCAGGAAAGAAGCAAACACAAGAGTGGAGAAATACTGGGGAAGATCCAGACGTTCTGAACCGGAGAGAATCAGGACTGACTGAAGAGGTTTGTGTGAATGTCTGTGAGTGAAACTGAGGAGATCCGTTAGGCCGAGTAATCCTGCAGAATCACACAAATCAAACTATTACACCGAGAAAAACACTCTGGATAAAGAGATGAGCTAATATGAGTGAAAACTTTGACAATTTAAATTTACATTAATTATTTTATTAACAAAAGGTTTAAGCAGGATAACATCAGAATATGCAAATACGGCCATCACTGATTGGTCTGTAGTGACATCATCTGGCACATTCAAACTTCAACAATATATTTAACAGCAAAAAAAAATAAAAAAATACATGTGTACAAGAAAAATACATCTGAACTTACCGCTCTGGGTTTCTTGTTCATCTTCATGTCAAATCTGTAAAGAGAAACAAATGAACCATCATGGTCAGATAAACAATGAACCGTTTAAAACTCTGCATGCAACTAACTAAAAACCCAACATGTCTATGAACTCCACAAGCATGCAGCTGAAAAATAAATACAAAACCAAATCAAAACTGCAGCAACATCTGCGAATGATGAGGTAGAAGCAAGCAGCACAGCATTCATCCACACGACGTGGACGGCCCTACTCAGCTAACGGACAGAAGACACGGGAGTGAGAAACAGGAAGTAAAATTGAGACTTACTCAAAGTCATAATCAAACATGCCAGAGGGGCTGAAGGGGGGCAGCGTTAGGAAGGAAGAGAGCATCAGAGGTTAGTGCACTAGACCGACCAGCACATCAATCCCACAGTGGACTAGATAGGGTGTCAACACTTGGGTTTATAAATAGACACTAAAACATCCTCTATTAGGGCCAATATCAGACCCTAACTAGTGCTCATCTTATTTAATGGGAAACGATCCTGGATCTAAACTTCATCTGCTCCAAAGCAAACCACATGACAAAATCATGATTCAACATCATTTTTTGTGGCTTAATGACAGGATTATATTGGCAAATGGAGTTTATTTTGTACAACAGTAAAGAAAAAATGTTGTGCATTTCCTTAAAAAAGCTACAGGCCAACTGACAAGATTTACTTATGAAAGTCACATTTGAGGCTCATTTTAGACACTGTTAATATCAAAACTTCCAATCCATAGTAATTTCCATAAATCATCAATAAATATAGTAAGAAAATGAGCTGTATATATACTCTTCACTGTGAGATGTTGAAAACTACCTTCTCAAAATCGTCCTTCTCTCTATCTAATACAAACACAGACATCTGGCAGTTTCATTTGAGTGTTTTATTCTCTAATCAAACGGGCCTCTTATAGGTCTGAACTGGACCAAAACAACATTAGATAAACATTAGGACAGAGTAAGAGACTTTAAATCAAATCCACAAGAGATGAAAGAACAAAGATACAGAGCAAACCCAACTGAGCAGGAGCTACAGCATTATGAAACTGAAGTAAACCCCTCCCATTTGGAAAAAGAGGCATGGTTATCATAATCATCTATGAATATGTTAATTTATAACCCCTCCCACATCCAATCAGATGTGTCCACAGGAGATTACATTAAACATTTCACAGCCTGTTCTGAAATAGCACTGGATCAGCTGGAATGAGGTCATAAATAAATAACTATCTTATATCCTGGACCCCAAGGGCATGCTGGAGATCAGGTACCTGTGTCTGTTCTTGTTCTTGCGTTTCTTGTGGCTGTTGTGGTGGCTTCCAGAGGAAGAGGAAGCAGCTTTCTGGGGTTTCAGGTCCTGTAGGGCTCCGTCTGCCTCCTCCGTGTCTTCCTGGCTGGGTTCGTTTTCCTGGTTCTGGAGGTCCGGGGACGTGTCGCTCTCTGTTCCACTGCCTGGCTCACCTATAAGAGCAAAGGAAAAGGAAAGTTTACAAACATAAAGTGATTAACATATCAGGCCACTAAATACACTGAATCAAAGTAACTTACAAATCAAGATGGTTACAACTACACATCCCACCCTAAGACAGCTTTCATATTGGGAGATATTTGCATGCATTAAGGAGCAGCTTTCAAAACGTGGGGTATTAAAATTGCGTTTAAATGTGTGCTCGTATTTTACTTTCGATTTGCGATCACTCATACTCTGTGAAAAGGAAGCGGCAGTGCTGAGTGCACATTCTACAAGATAAGACATTTATCAGAAGCTTAGTCTCTGTTGTGCAATGAATCCTCCGCCATGGTCTTGTCAGTGACCTCGTCACTTTTGTCACATGATCAGAGACCTCTGACTGCTCCTGCACTATGTACAACACTGCAGCTCCCACTCTCTGCAGTTATCTTGTCACACCCTAATACACTATATACTTTTTTTTTAATCCTTCTTCCAAAAATTTTTTGTCTTAGCCTGATTCACTATGGTAAGCCTATTATAAGCGTTTACATTTTAGACCTGAAGGGATTTTTTCATGGGAAACTGAGTGCATACATCACTCGCCATGTGTGTTTTGTCATATCTGTAAATAGAGAAAAGTTGCTCCGGCTGCTTTGACACGTGTCTAGTCTGGGAGTGGCATAGGTTAGTTAAAAAGACAAAGGTTGATATGGAGCAGCTAAATCTCAAACCTCTGAATATCTGCTGACAAAAAGAAAACCCAACAGAGCTCGTAATAAAACAAGAATCAACATTAGCTTGGATTTTCGAAGATGACAAGAAACTGAGGGATTTGAAATGTTGTAAAAGCGATGTGAAGATGTTTTATTACTCAACAGGTGAGTAAGGGTTTTATTGAACAGATAAATTGCAATATTTCAATATGAAGGGTCATTTCAATATGGTTGTTGTAGCGCTGTGCTGGAATTCATTATCAAGGAAGTACTGTGTCTTAATGGGTAAAGCTACAGTAATGTCTTCAGCTGGTCAGCTTGAGATCTTTCCATCTAAACTGGTTATATCCTTTAAGACTAGTAGTGAATGTTTTGTGAGCAGTAGGAACCGTATCATTGCACAGTCATGCATAGCTGAAGCACAACCAAAACAATGTTCCTTTGCAAAATGCACAGTTTGTCTTTTAACTGCTAGAAGGGAAAGCTATAGTGTACATTTAGGTGTGTCTGACTTGAAGAGGTGCCGACAGACCAATATTACATCAAAATAGATTGAGAGATTCAGCAGCTGCTCTCTAAACACTCTTTGATGTCATACACCGATCGGTCTGTGCAGCACTGCTTTAAGTTGAACACACCTTTTAACTTTGTGAGTTGCCAACCTAGACAGCATTTGTGGACTTCACATGCATGTCTGAATATTCCTTTGATGATATGTATGTTCACTGCCAATACCCAAAAATGCTGCCTAGGTATAAATCTCTTTTGATTTTGAATGTTCAGGTGAGCCTATGATGGAGGGAAGTTTTAAAGTTTTAAAACACAGCTTTTTTTTACAATAAATGAAGATACATGATTGATTGAAAGTTCTTGCAGACACAAGGAGCTACTTACGTTTTTCATTCATATGATCAGGAATCCCTCCAAGAGCACAAACAGCCTGTCAGACAATCCACACACACACAAAAATGATTTACATAATTTTCTTAATTATTGTTTAATTTCTTTGTTATTATTTCTTAATATATATTTCTGAAATACCCACCGCCACTGATGTGACAGAGGACTTGCTGAAAAGACGTTCTGCTTCCTTGAACTTCCTGTTCCTCCGATCAGTCTTGCTGTTGGAATTCCTAAAGCAGAAGAAAGTTGATGCTGACCTGAACACCTTTCAGATTTATACATCGTTAAACCACATGAAGTCTCTTCACACTCACTTTTGATTGGTCAGATATCGGTCCCATCCTCGAATGATGTTTCCGTACATCTGAGTGTCCTCCAGGTAACTGCCTTCAAATGCATAGATCTGTCTTTCTAGATTCACCAGAGTCTCCTGATAAAAAATGTGTGCAAAATGTGTAAAATTTATATACATTATATAATATATATATATATATACATATATAGATATAGATAGATATATACACTGTTCATAGTGATTTTAGCTTAATGCTAAAAACAAGATTTAAAATTGACGTTAAAAAAATTTTAGCTGCAGCTGTCAATCACACATGACCTACATATGATGACATCCTAATAATATTATTTTCACTGTGCAGTTCTACTTTCTTCACTTGTTATTTTCTTAAACTGCACAAACTTCAATCTGTGCACAAGTGGCATGCTTGAATGCCGTGTATGTTGTGCATCAGTAGGCGCCACAACAAAAGCGGCTAACAGTTAGCATGTTAACAGTGATATGCAATATACAGCAGTAATTGGAAAAGTCACTTTGATATATGTAGTACAAATAGTATAATCTAAGACTATCTGATTATTAAATACAAACACACATGCATTCATTTTAAATAATGTATCTGTACAAATTTATTTCAGTCTCGCATTAGCATGCTAACGTAGATACGGGTATTCCAGTCTATATACGCATTATTTGGTGCCGGATCAAGATGTTTTTTGGACTTTTGGATATTTAGAAACGTGTATAATTACCGCAAGCTCTTGTTTTCTCTTGACCAGCTCGGAGAGCTCGCGGCGGGTGTCGGGGATCTGCGGTGGAGTCGCTTTGGCGTGCATCGCCATGATGGAACTGAACTGCTCAATGACCGAGAGGAGCTGATGCGGATCCTGCTGACTGCAGTACTGCACATGTCCTCCAGTCCGACAGGGGACGCTCTCTAGGTTTTCTTATTAATTTTTTTAAGGTATGCGTTTAAACTTGTTTACTGTTGTCAAACCCCTTTAAATTTAACTTTTTTTTAGGTCTTGTGGTTTGGGTAAGATCCGTTTTATGCGAGGAAATAAATTATGAAAAAATAATAATAAATCTGACAGTGGGGGTATACTATTAAAGGGTTTTCACCCAAAATGAAAATTCTGTCATTTTACTCACCCTCATGCCGTTCCACACCGTAAGACCTTGTTCATCTTCGGAACACAAATTAAGATATTTTTGTTGAAATCGATGGCATTGTTTTGAAATCGGCCATCACTATATAAGTCGTTATTTTGTTTTTTTGGCGCACCAAAAATATTCTCGTCGCTTTTAATATTAATAGTGAACCACTGTACTCACATGAACTGATTTAAATATGTTTTTAGTACCTTTATGGATCTTGAGAGAGGAAATTTCATTGCTCCCTATATGCAGGCCTCAATGAGCCATCGGATTTCAACAAAAATATCTTAATTTGTGTTCCGAAGGTTCGTGTGGAACGGCATGAGGGTGAGTAATTAATGACTTTTTGGATAAAACTAACCCTTTAAAGCCCTAATAATAGTGACATTATTATATAAAAAAATATAACATTATCAGATTTCATACTCATTGAGTATGAGGCGTTTCCATGTGACGTATCCTCTTTGACCAATGAAACACGGACACAAACACGGTAAGCCACGCCTTCGTGGGATTTACTCTTGCTTTCTTTTTCTCTTTCTAGCCAATATGAAATTTCAGCCAACAATAACATGGAGCTCGAGCTCGCGTGTGTCCGCACAAACAAGATCTCGCGCTTTCTCCCGCTTTTTTACTTTTCCACACAAATATATAGCCAGTAGCCACCAAGCGGCGACAGAGTGTTTGTTATAAAAGCACTTGCCTTGAGTTAACTGATGTATACAAACGTCCCGGAGGACAATGGAACGAAAGGAAGAAAAACTATCATATTAAATAAATATTTAAGCTAACGGGATCATAAAATTATAGAATTTTAATTTATAAATTTTAATTAATTTATAATTGTTTTATATTTATTTTGTTTGTTTTTTTGCGTGGTTTGCCAGTCAAACTTTTTTCTGAACCCACAGCGTGACGTTTACATGTTGCCATGACAACAAAGAATAAATCCGACCCAAACTCTTGAGTTAGTTCACCTGCACAGCATGAAAACAACAGGACAGGTACTTCTCACGATGTTTAAACTGACTAGAGATTAGTAATAAAGACATTTTAAAGTTTTTCTTTCTCCCTCTACACACAGAAAACTGCATGACAGGGAAAGGAAAGCATGGGTAAACTACACAAAGGACTGTATGTGTGTGAGTGAATTACCTCTAGTTATCTCCTTAAATTGCTAAAGAGGTTGTAGGCCTACTTATTTATTATTATTCCGAGTCAGTGTCTGCTTCTGTAGCTCAGGGATGTGCTTCATCCATTCCTACAAGTACCAGACAGTCATCATCAGAAATGAAGAGAAGAAAGGCTTTTCCTCTCAGACAAAGAGGCTTCAGGATCACCTGGTGAGTTTCATAAATAATCCATCTCTCCCACATTCATTTGTTATGGCATATGGCATTCCATTAAAAGCATAAGATCTATCTATCTATCTATCTATTTATCAGAATGAGAATCCAGGGCCTGGTTCATATATCTCACATGCATCTGTTGAAGGATCCAGCCCTTCATTCTCTAAGAGAGGAACAGGCAGCTTTGCGTCAAAAGTGAGAGCATTATTATCACACACTTATACTACATTAATCGGTTTCTTTTTTATAATTAATGTCTTAATATAAGTCTAAGACATTCAACATATACTCTTATTCTTTTGACATTAGGCATTTTAATTTGAATAATTGGTTAATTCCTTGCAGCTCTTTGAAATATGATATTATGAATAATACTACTGACTGTTTTTGCATCTCAAGGCTGGTCGTGTGCCCCGTAGCTTTCCGAGGTTAAGCCCAGGACCTGATGCTTATAATCTCCAGACGTCTCTGCTTCACAAGCATGATTTTAACAGAGGAGAATCCAGAACGTTCCGTCTGCCTCTTGCAGTGAAGAGGGAAACGCAAAAAAGTGAAAATCCTGCTCCAAATCAGTATGATGTATGTATGTATGTAGTATCATTGATTAAAGCTTTCAGCTTTCAGTGTCACATGATCCTTCAGAAATCATTCTAATATGCTGATTTTCTGCTCAAGAATTTCTTATTATTATCAGTGTTAAAAACAGTTGTGCTGATTCATATTTTGTGGAAAACATGATCATTTTTAAGGATTCTATAATGAATAAAAACATTTATTTGAAATAACTTCTTTGCAGTGACTTTTGATCAATTTAATGCGTCCTTGCTATATAAAAGTATTAAATTCTTTAAAATATCTTACTCTCTCCAAACTTTTGAATGGTAATGTATTATTTATTTACTTATTAATTTGCTGTCAGGTGTCTTATAGTGTCGTGGACAGAAATTCAACTGTTTCAGCTCGCTGTGCATTTCGCTCCAGAACCAGACGTAGTGCCAGTGTCTCAGACAACTTTAAAGGACCGTCTCCCTGTGAGTAACTCACATATTTGGCCAGATTTAAATGAGAATAATTAAATGTGCAATCCAAACTGTTAAAATGATCAACACTTCAGTAATTAACACAAAGGTAAAATCAGCATTATATTTGAAAACATGAATATTGATGAGTGTTGTCGGCTTTTCAAGGGTGTGAATGTTTCTTTGCATGTGCATGTAATTACAGCCACTGTACAGACTGAATCATGGGTTGTATTTTAAATTCAGTAGTGAAATGAGGGGTAACACTTCAGTATGGAGAACAGTTTCTTATTAGCCTGCATATTGGCTGTTTATTACTACTTATAAAGCACATATTAATGCCTTATTCTGCATGACCATATTCTACATCCCTAAATCCTACCCAATACCTAAACTTAACAACTACCTTACTAACTATTAATAAGCAGTAAATTAGGAGTTTATTGAAGGAAAAGTCATATTTAACAGTGAATATGTGTTCCCCATACTAAAGTGTTACCAAATGAGATATAGTATTTATTGTAAATGAAGAGAAATGTCTAATGCAATTATATATGCTCTAATCACATTAATCACAATCAAATATTGTAATGCCATTAATCTTTTCATTCATATGTTCATGTTTAAAACTATTTCCTGACAAACAAATGAAAGACATTACAGATTATGAATCTGTCTATCTTTATCCTTGTTCTGAAGGCCACTATAAAGTGAGTGATGTTATGATCCAGAAGACTCCTCAAGTTCCTGTCTCCTGTTTTAAATCCACCACTGCCCGGATCCAGCCACCGGTGAGAAACAACATCCCCGGTCCCGGGACCTACGACCCATATCAGCCACCAGAACCTGTGAAGAGAACCATTCTGCCGTAAGTGTTGCCAGAACTAGACTACATTAAACTTAAACCAATAAAATAGATTTTATTTCATGCTGTTAAGAGCAATAATGCACTGGTGGAACATCTAATATTATAGAATGCCTTTTTAGTCATTTAAATTTCATCAGAATAAACAGCTACTTTTGAATATATTTTACATAAAACAGCTGCTTTTATCATTAACTAGTTTTCAAAAGCAGTATAACGATAATCATGATGCCTCAGATGTCTCATTCTTCAGTAAGGAATAATTGATGACAGGCCGTTGAATTATTTGAAAATAATGCACACCCAAGGTGGTAATTTTCGGAGTCAATTATTCCGCTTATACTATGGTTAGTATAATATAATAATATAGCTGCTTTATGTTTGTCACATAAGATCTTATCTCTGTGCAGAAGGAGACACTACTTGGGATTATCAGCGCCACCTCTAAAACCCGTCAAAGACCCACCCTTCCCCCGGCCCGGGACACTATGACATAGTGAACGACAATCGTCCAGCCAAACAGCTTGTGTCCAGCGCTGCCTTCCTGTCTGGGACAAGCAGGTGGATACAGGAGGCCAAAGGACAGGACATACCTGGTCCAGGTAACACCTACATCATCTCTACTTCATTGAAAAATTAGGCTTTTACTTATTTTAGCTGTACTTGTCTTACGTTTATCATGTATGTACTGAATATCCTACATTTCCTCCTCTCAGGTTTCTATGAACCCACGGTCCTTTCAAAGACATCATTTTTGTATAATCCTGCAAAAATGTGGATACCAGCTTAAACTTTTAAATAAGTTTTAGTAAAGATTTACCTATAGATTTGAAGTATTTGTGTGCTCTTATTTCATAAAATGTCAGCCCCAGTAAGATTATTATTTTCTTATAATGAATTTTTATATCAAATTCTTGCTATGAACAGATATATAAACAGGTTTAGGATTTCACAGGTTAAGGATTTTCTAAAACATATCTAGTTGCTTTTGAACTTCTAGCAGACATGTCTGCAGTGATCTGAACAAATCAAAGCATTCTCAGAAGCGTAGAGCTGCTTTCTCAGTCTGACTCACGTCTGAACAGCTGAAAGTCAGAGCAGACACAGCTGAGCTCCAAACCCTTGATCCCTCAGCAGCTGATCCTGGACCTGCTGGACGGTGAACATGATGATGTGAGTGATGTGCTTCAGCTGGTCCTGGGTCAGTGGTGTAATAAGCGGAGCAGCTGTTGTGGGACTAGAGGAGGGTGTGGAGGTCTGTGCTCATCTGAACAATGCCAAAATCTATGAGGGGATTTCAGACGCTCATGACTTGAAAATGTCCTCTCTAGCTTCAGTGAATGACCTCTGCACAAGGTTAATATTATGCATAAAATGATTCACCAGGAGTATTTGTTTTCTGTTTAATACCTTTTTAGATTATAATGTCACAATTTATAAGATTATTCAATTATGATTTTACAATGTTTTACTGGCAACATGCTAATATAAACATACTTTTATTGTTTTTGACGGCTCACCAAGGCTGCATTTATTTCATAAAAAATACAGTAAAAACAGTAATATTGTGAAATATTATTACAATTTAAAATAAGTGTTTTCTAAGTTAATAAATTGTAAAGTGTAATTTATTCCTGTGATCAAAGCTGAATTTTCAGCATCATTACTCCAGTCTTCAGTGTCACATGATCCTTCAGAAATCATTCTAATATGCTGATTTGCTGCTCAAGAAACATTTATTATTATTATCAATGTTGAAAACGGCTTAATATTTTTGTGAAAACCGAGATACATTTTTTAAGATTTCTTTTATGTTCAAAAGAACAGCATTTATTTGAAACAGAAATCTTTTGTGACATTATAAATGTCTTTACTGTCACTTTTGATCAATTTAATGTGTCCTTGCTGAATAAAAGTAGCTATTTAATTCAACAAACCTTTTAATGGTAGTCTGTATGCTAATGAGTTTTAATGATAATTATGAATAAATCTCCTATTTTAAAAGCTTCAAAATAAGATCTACAGTATAGAGGTATTTTTAAACATTTTAAATTTGCATTATTTTTAGGTACATTTAGGGCTGTATTTAGACTTTTCCATTTCTGAAATTTGAAATTGTTTGGTTTTTGCCTGTGCATATTTGTTGTAGGTGGTTGCCAGTGATGATGAGTGTGATGCTGTTCAGTTGCTAGGGTGGTTGCTATGTGGTTACTTACTAGCCCAAGCAAAGTCCCTTTAAGACAAGTCATTTCACTCGGCGGCCATCTTTGAAACGCCTCTCGGGCATGGGCATCATGCAATCTCTTTGCATCAAATTGAAACATCAAATTCTCCAAAACTGTTCGCCAACCTTATGATTATATTTCATATTTGAAATCACCAATGAAATCTAACAACAAACCGGCTCATAAATTTAGTTTCTAAACGCTCGAATCATGACAAAAAAACTATTTTTCAGGCTGGATCAAGCTAATGCGCATGCACAGACCTAAATGCGCGTCTCTCCGGAGGCGAGCGTCTGACTGTTTCTATAGAAACCGGTGATTCTAACGGCCGCTGAAGTGACGCGATGACTTTACCAGTCGGCGATTGGCTCTTTATTTAGAAGGCGGGACTTATTCCGCCATATTGCGCGTTACACTTTCTCCCATTCAAAACAATACGAGTGACGCGTCTTGCGTTATTCTATAGTCTTTGGCCCAAGTCAAATGAACCACCCTCAAGCCTCTGACTGTCTGATATTTAGGTGGCTCCAGTCCCTCCATTATGTAAGTCTCTGAGAATTTTACAACCAATTTTACATTTGACAAATTCTGAAGAAGTAATATCTTTTTTGAAGTAATTGCTCATCTCTCCCCACCAAGCTGGATTATTTGAGGTGTCATTCTGCAGTCGATGCAGACCAAGTTAAGAATTTTGATTCTTAGGTTTACTGGTTTTTCATATGTGAGCTTCCAGCTTTTAACAACACCCAAATGAGTACAAATATGCATTCTCCTATCTGAAAGTCTGAAGAGTTTGCTTTTATAGAACTTCGCTTTATTCAGTACCAGATCTAGCTGTTGAAATATTTGGAGTAATAAGAGTGCAGAAATGCAGAATGTTGTCCACCCATCCCGAATGTCGCCTGTTGGTGATATCTCAAACCCTTGCAGCTGTTCGGACCACCCCCGTCAGCAGCTGTGAATATATTCAACTGCTGACCTCACCATTGTCCAGTACAGCTTCTCTTTATTATGTGCATATCATACAGATTTCATAAACTGATCTTAGCTGATAAAGTGATGTGATGTGATGTTGAAGCTGAGCATGCTATTGACCAACATATTCTAAAAGGTCATTGTACATCACATCAGTTGTAATGAAGTTCCCATAAATTCTGTCATCATTTACTCACCCTCAAGTTGTTGCAAACCTGTATGAAGTTCTTTCTTCAGCTGAACAGAGAAGAAGATATGTTGAAGAATGTTGGTAACCAAACAGTTGATGGACCCCATTGACTTCCATAGTATGGAAAAAAAAAAAAAACTTTTGAAGTCAATGGGGTCAGTCAACTTTGGTTACCAACATTCTTCAAATATCTTCTTTTTGGGTGAACCATCCCTTTAATACAATAGTTTACCTTTGAAAGACATCTACTTATAATCTGCCCACCCTTATGATGAACCTAAAGGTTTTTGTTTGTTGATGTTTGCACAGAATGAAAGTGGAATGCCAAAAAAGCAAAAAGTCCCTTTAAAGTAGTCCATTCAACTTTGTGTGAACAATATCCTAAATTTATGTCATTACTCGCATTTCCGTGTCTTCAAATGTGGCATTGTTAACAAAGCTTTTCTTTTTGGGTCAGCTGTCCTGTTTTCACCTTATGCCTACACTCTTAAAAATAAAGGTTTTTTTATTGGCATCGATGGTTCCACAAAGAACCTTTAACATTCATGGAATCTTTCCATTCCACAAAAGGTTCTTTATAGTTGAAAAAGGTTCTAATCTAAAGTTTAGATTATTAAAATGTTCTTCACACTAAGAAAAAAGTGGTTCTTTTAAAAACTGTTCACTGCAGGTTCTTTGGGGAATCAAATAGGCTCTATGGTGAGAAAACCCCCATTTGAAACCTTAATTTTTAAGAATGTAGTTGCCTCTCATTTTCAGATGGCCACACCTGAGAACAATGCAAAATTTCAAGTGCAGTGAAGGAGATGCCAACAGATTCTTCAAACTGGGCTTCTTCAAAAGCACATCCAAAATACACCATTATACTCAAGATTTGTCCCAATTCACATACATATGCACTATAAGAAGTGCACTTCAAATGCCTGGATGATGCATTTATTTAAACAGAAAAACAAAGTGTGGAATGTTGGACCCTTCATGCACAGTTTCAGTTATGCTGTGGAGGGGAGGTGACTTCAAACTAGCTGTCTGAATGTCATGCACATGCATAGTGTATATGTCATTTGGGACACAACATAAGATTTGCCCTTCTTATCAGTGATGATGGTGTATGTTAGTTCACAAAAAACCTCAGATCATTATCAGATTTTATGTCTCTTTACTATCTGTAGTTCTGCCTCTCTTGAGAGTTTTGATGTGAAATCTTCGCAAAGCACTGCGCAGTTTATATAAAACCCATCATAATCAAACCTGATTTATGTTTTTAAGATGAATCACCACCTTTGTAAGATGCTTTGGATAAAAGCGTCAGCTAAATGTAAATCTGTATTCTGGTTTGGGGAAGTCCAGTGTGGACCAACCTGACCGCATTCTCACCTGATGTAGACAAAGCCTCTTTTATCACATCTGCGCAGTTCTCCATGGCAGCGAGACATAACTGAGATGATTTTAGGAAGGGTGCGCAATGACTGCGCCATCATGCCGGATACACATCCCCAGGGTCCTGCACTGTACAGATCTCAATTGTTTAACTCATGACTGATTGGAGCCACATTTATCTCAAAATACCCCCAAGCATGGACTGAAAGCAGTCTGAGAAAACTCGCCGCCTGACTGCGTTGCATGCGGTTTTTGACCTCTGCATTATTTTTATGTCTGCTTTAGCTGCATAAACACTACATGTCTTTTTTTATCCATTTGCTCGATTTTGTTTTGGACATGCAGGTGACTCACACAAATGTAAGTGGTTTAATGCAGTTATATGCTCCACTAGTTTAGTGCTGGTATTGTTGGCTGGGTTATATCAGTAGTACCAGATGGCTGATTTGCTCCGTGCTGCTATAATGGCCTGATTTCAACTCTTAAATGCTCTAGTTAAAGTATTAAATAAGACCAGACTCGCATTGGCTTACACATGACTCAATCCAGTGGGAATCATAATGACATTTCCAGCAGTCTCAGACTGGTGTGATCTCAGTTAGAAGGTCTGAGGGTTTTTGATTGGTGCTTGTCAGCCTATTATTTCAGGTCTTGGACAACTGTATTCTTGCAACATTGTTTGAATTAAATCTAATTTAATGTGATGTTTAATGTAAAAAAAATAGTAAGGTTATCAGTTTGTTATGCCTTGTTTCAAGGCAGACCTTTTACTTAAATGTATGCAATATTCATTTATTAGTTATTTTGAGATAAAATGGGCAACCTGCTTTACAGTCATGTTTTCTATTTTAAAGGATTAGTTCACTTCAGAATTAAATTTTCCTGATAATTTACTCACCCCCATGTCATCCAAGATGTTTGTCTTTCTTTCTTCAGTCAAAAAGAAATTAAGGTTTTTGATGAAAACATTCCAGGATTTTTCTCCATATAGTGGACTTCAATAGGGACCAACGGGTTGAAGGTCCAAATGTCATTTTCAGTGCAGCTTCAAAGGGCTTTACAAGATCCCAGACGAGGAATAAGGGTTTTATCTAGTGAAACAATCTGTCATTTAAAAAACAAAAACAAAAAACAAACAATTATATACTTTTTAACCACAAATGCTTGCAATGTGCCACACGTTACGTAATCATGTTGGAAAGGTAATCATCTCATTTATCCTCCAACTTCGTCCGACATCATTGTTTTTTTTTTTGTTTGTTTGTTTGTTTGTTTTTTGTGAAGGCTGTTTGACTTAGTCTTTGCACGATCACTTTGTAAAAACTTGCTCAGTACTTCCGCCTACATCACGCGTGACCTTTCCAACATAACTATGTAATGCATGGCACATTGCAGAGCTAGTGCAAGACTAGCATTTATGGTTAAAAAGTATACTTTTTTACTATTTTTGTTTCTAAAAAAAAAGACTAGATAAGTTTCGCTAAATAAGACCCATTTTCTTTAGCTGGGATCATGTAGAGCCCTTTGAAGCTGCACTGAAACTGCAATTTGGACCTTCAACCCATTGGTCCCCGCTGAAGTCCACTATATGGAGAAAAATCCTGGAATGTTTTCCTCAAAAAACGAAATTTCTTTTTGACTGAAGAAAGATTTTGGATGACATGGGGGTGTGTAAATTATCAGGAAATTTTAATTCTGAAGTGAACTAATCCTTTAAGAGCAATCATTGTTATAGTAGTGTTTTTAGAGAACTATATAAAAGACCTGTAGCCTTTGTGTAAACGTAAACGAGCAACACATTAAATTTATATATACAATCTCATTATCCGTTTTAAAACTAAAGCCTTAGTGACTGCCAACTTGCCCCACAACCTGCCAACATCTATCCAAAAGGTGGGTATGCACTGTTATATGTATTATGTATTATTATTATTAGGTGCTACTTAGCCTATTAAGATATTAAGCATTTTTAATTAACATCTGTTCAGATAAATAAATGTATCATCTATCTTGCATTTGCAGGCCCACCAGGTCATAGTGTACACTGGATGACTTCTAAAATATGGGATCCACCTCAGTTTTCCAGTGGGACACATTAAAGGACGTGTGCCTCCATCCCTCTGCCGCAGATGCAGCTTTTAGAAACCAGAAGGGGGAGCCATGCTGAACAAACCCACAAACATATCTTTTTCTTTACAGCACCTGAGAAGACTCCAGTGTTTTCCTTCGTTTATTGACGTACATTAAACATATAAAACCAAAAAATAGTCTATATAAAGACGAGTATCCTTTTTAAACGTGCTAACTTTGTGTCAGTGTCCCCCATCCAGGTCAATGGTGCGTTCCAGTGGATAGGCAGAGACCGTCCCGCATAGAGCGGCTGTATTCAGCGAGCGGCTGCTGTGTGGTGGGCAGGGCCCCGGTTCTGGGCCCCCCTCTTCTTCTATCTTTAGTTTTCACAGCTGAGATCACACAATTCAGTGGGAATAGCGAATGTAACCTATCATCGATCGTTTTTCTCTTTTAATAGAGCTCAATTGTTTGTTATTGATCAGATTTAAAGGGCCACCGCATTCGGGTGTGTTCATAACTGGGAGTTCCTCTTTTTACGCGTCTCTTTTGGACCCTGTAATGGAATGACTGACTACAAACCATGAACAAAATGGAGAACAAGGCTCTAGAGAGCAGCTTTGAAGAAAAACTGACGCTGTCAGACCAAGGTATGTACAACTGAAATTAAGAAATACGCACAATATGTCCATTAAACCCTGGATAAACGCACGGGTGGTCAAAGGACGCATACTTTCAGTCATTTTATAGTGTTTTATTTTCTGCATGACACTGTTAGTATGTTAAAGGTGGTTCATGGAGATTTCTGTGCCACCTGTCATTAAGAAAACGATAAAAGTAGCGGCTCAGTTGCGCGTGACCTGGATAACGGCTATTCGCATTTCTGTGAGGAAATTTTGTGGTGTAACGTCGACGCTGTAAATTTCTTGTGCCTTACATGATTTGGAATATTAGTATATTCGTCGTTTTGTTTATTTGATCATTACTATATTTCCATGAGAAAACCATCAGTGCGTTTATACATTAAGATTTTATCTTAGGTTTAAGCGCAGTACCGGTGTGCGCAAAAACAGCCACGCGCACGTCTGTTTACCCTCTACATATCTGTTACAGTAATTATTCAGCACCAAATGAAAGCTCACAAGTTTGCCATCATGATTAACCGTCCTATTGCTTTATGATACAGCACTCAATGTGATCCTGCAATTAGCAACTACAAAAAAATGTTCTTAATCAGTATTTTTATATCGTTTGCCAGTAAAAATATCGAATCACACATGACACAGTCCGAGTCAGATAACATCCCCAACTTGCATTTCATGATAAATTTTACATGAAAGAGAGAAATTAGTTTATGGATCATGTTTAAAATGGATTCTGTAGTATAATTGTTATAGATCTGGGTTTTAAACCTAGAGGTTGCAGGTTCAAATCCCATAAAGTGTGATTCATAATCAGCTATTGTGTCCTTGATCAAGGCATTTAACCTCATGTTTTAGTCATAATGTACTGTAAGCTGCTTTGAATGAAAGTATCTTCTGAAATAGGATGCAATCCCTTAGGAGTCCTCTCATAAATCACCTTTAATGGCAAGGTCAGAGCTTCCAGATGTGTGCTTGCAGGTAGACTAATGCCAGTAGATCAGTGTGTGTTATGCTAAGGAAACATCCTAGTCATTATCTCACAAGATCTTTGTTTGAGCAGCACATTCCTGTCTCTTGGTACTTTTAGGCTGGTGGATTTAAAATGTAAAATTCAAAAGGGCTGTTTTGAACTGGCATACCACACTTGTGTGGCCCTAAATTATAATAATGCGCAAAAGAGGAGGAATCTCAGTACTGTAAATGCATTCCTATGTGATGACTGTGTTAAAAACAGACCTCGTTCTCTTCATTTTTGACCCGGGCCAGTAATCTACAGCCTAGAAACCATGAAGATGAATTATAAAGCAGCTCTACTGTCTGTAATATTATTTTGCCATTCTTGTAGCTCTTTAATAACCTCATTCCTTCTTTTTAAAGGACCAGTCAGTTCTGATCTGGTTCCTCCCACATTTTGTTCTGGCGTCTGTTATTCACATCCTGAGAATGTAAAGCTGATCCTAGATCAGTGGCAGCTGTATGTCTCACACCTTGAGCCATCTGAGTCACGGACCGCAGTGTGGCTTTATTATCAGCTCTGATGGAGGCCTTGTCCTGCAGTCTGAAGCTCAGGGAGAGAGAAAGACAGGTCAGAGAATCCTGAAACATTGATTGCTTTGTAGTGAGTGTTTTGGGCTCCAGACCAACACTCTTCAAGACTGAACTTGTTCAAAGGGACACTGTTTCCCCCTCACAGATGAGATGGTACGGCTCTCTCTACAAAGATTATCAGGTTTTCTCACACACTAGAAGACATTTTCTGTACTGGACATAGAGATTCCACTCGATGAGAACTTTATTTTGTACTATAATATTTCTACATATTATATATTTATCTTTGCTGTCTTGCAATAAGAACCTAGAAGATTAGAGCCTTGTGCCATATGAGAAACTTTAGCTCATAAAACGTTTTATTGTCACTCTAAAAAAATGCTGCATTAAAAACAACCCAAGTTGGGTTGGACAAAAGCAGCGATTGGGTTGTTTTAACCCAGCGGTTGGGTTAAATGTTTGCCCAACATGCTGGGCAGTTTTATTTAACTCAACTATTGTTTAAAAATTACTATATGGCTGGCTTAAAATGAACCCAAAATAGGTTGGAAATTAAAAATCAGACACATAATTACTAGAGGCAACAATAATAATCAAAAGGTGAACATTTATTAATAAGAAATTGAATAAATGTTTATTGTTTAAATATTATTCATTAAATGCATTAATAAATGTTTCTTTATTAAACATATTAACATATTTATTAAACATTTAACTCAATCGCTGGATTAAAACAACTCATTTACTGGGTTAAAACAACCCAATCACTGGATTTGTCCATTATCAATCCAACTTGGGTTTTTTTTTAACCCAGAGCAGTAATGTTAGCTTTAGCCACGAAGCATAGCCTCAAACTCATTCAGAATCAAATGTAAACATCCAAATAAATACTATACTCACATGATCCGACGCATGCATGCAGTATGGATCTTGTAAAGATCCATTTGAGGGTTATATAACCTGTGTGAACTTTGTAAATACATTGTATTATAGTCGAGAGCTCGGGAGGGGGTGGGGGCAGGGAGCGCGCGATTTAAAGGGGCCGCGCGCTGAATCGGTGCATAGTTAATGATTCCCCAAAATAGGCAGTTAAAAAAATTAATAAAAAAAATCTGTGGGGTATTTTGAGCTGAAACTTCACAGACACATTCAGGGGACACCTTAGACTTATATTACATCTTGTAAAAACTGGTTCTAGGGCACCTTTAAGTTTGTGAGGAATAGACACATGCACAAAATCTCCAAAGAACCATATAGCAACTCAAGAACACTGTACAGCTGAAATATCTCTTGAGAAAAGGGTTCGACCTGAAGTGCAGAGCCACTGAAGAGACTTCATTTTTAAGAGTAAGCCCAGATGAGAACATTTGTGAGGTTTATTTCCTGTGGGATTGAGTAATTGTTCAAGCTGAAGGCTTTTGTCTGTGTTAGTAATGTATGACGTGGATATTCTCATTCTCAGACACTCAGGGCCAATGACGAAATATTTCCTGCTTTTTTTTTTTCCAAGAGGTCTTAAAGGGTTGGAAATTTCAGTATCTGGCCAAAGTGGCCAGCTCAGCAGACTGCACAAGATTCTTGCGACAGCTTTCATACAAAGAATTTCATAATAATATTACCCAACAGACTGCTATAAAAAAAAAAAATCTGTGTCTGCAGCAAAACTCACAGTTTAAATAACCTGAAAAGCTTCATTTAACTGTATTTTAATCAAATTCCAAAAAACATACACTTTGTTGTCATAGCCAGCATTTGCCATGATAAATATACATCCAAATATAGACACCCAATTTTTACTTCTGCTTTCAGTGGAAAATATGAGTAGTTTGTGGCATATCACCACATTTTGTATGATTTTATGTTGCATACATCATGGCAGTCGGTGTCGTCCACGAGTAATCGTGACTGTTTTCCAACATAATGTTGTTATATACAAGTAGACCAAGTAATAAGGGGATGACTTCTATTTCTGGAGGTATCTTTGGCAAGAGCTGTGTGTCATAACCGTGTGGGAAGACGGAAAAGGAAAGAGAGGAGGAAGGAATAGAGAGACGAGGGAAGGATTTTATTTGAATGTGAGATGTTTGTTTCCAGAGGCCTGAATCTGAAGTTTTATGTGGGCGGAAGAGCAACAAGATGAGAGGAAAAAAGACAAGAACTGGAGAGAGCTATAAAATCTGCCCGGAAACAGCTTGGATTTTAGTGCTATATAGAAAGTTGTATGTTTTCTAATATGATTTATTTGCTGAATTAAGAATTTTATGAGGTAGCAACCATTCAAACCATCTTACCAACCAGAAATGCCTTGTTATTATGTCTTAAAAATTATTTCAATTCCTCTTTATATGAGTTTTTTTTTTTTTTGGCTGGATAGTCTTCTTGCATTGGCAAATTGTTCTTTGGAAGTAAAATATTGTTTTTCATTATAGCAAGATCAGAATTTTGCTTTCTGGGTTCTTAAAAACACTAGTATAGTATAATATTCATGGTTAAAGGGTTAGTTTAACATTAGTTAAAAATTCTGTCGTTAATTACTAACTCTCATGTCGTTCCACACCTGTAAGACTTTTGTTCATTTTCGGAACACAAGTTCACAAGATATTTTTTATGAAATCTGAGAGATTTCCCCTCCGTTGACAGCTATGCAACTACCACTTTGATGCTTCAAAAAGTTCATTAAAAGAATCGTAAAACTAATCCAAATGAATTGAGCGGTTAAGTCCACATTTTCTGAAGAGACTTGATCACTTTATATGATGAACTGATTGAATTTAGGCTTTTATACACATAAACATTATCAGCAAACACAAACAGTAGCTCAACCTGCTTGACACATGAGAACTAACATTGGTTCTTGCTGAAGTTTAAACGTGCTGCGTAACATGAAAATGAACCTCATTGGTTCTTGCTGAAGCTTAAACATGATGCGTAACATGAGAATGAACCTCATTGGTTCTTGCTGAAGCTAACATGAGAATGAACCTCATTGGTTCTTCCAGAAGCTTAAACTTACCTCATTAGTTCTCTAACGTCAAGCAAGCATGCTTGAGCTTCTGTTTATCATAACTGATATGTGAGTTGATGAAAGTTTATATGTGAATAAAAGCCCAAATTCAATCTGTTCATCATATAAAGTTATCATGTCTCTTCAGGAAATTTGGACTAAACTGCTCAATACATATGGATTAGTTTTACTATCTCTTTATGAACTTTTTGAAGCATCAAACTGGTAGTTGCGTAGCTGTCAATGGAGGGACAGAAAGCTTTCAGATTTCATTTAAATTCCTTATAGTGAACCACAGATATCTTTAAAGTTTGAGTTGTCAAACAAGAGAGATGTTTCTAGAGTCCAGTTTTTGCATTCTGCTTTAGTTGTATGTAACCGTAGGAAGTTTAGGAAATGCCACATCCGGCTCTACAAGGACACTAGATATCTGGATGACCTGGATGTCCTTCTTTCCTCTTAGAACATCAATAACAGACTTTTTAATGACCTCTTAATAACCTTAAGCAGCAATTGGCAGACGATGAAGTCATTTTAACATGGAGAAACACCATAATTTGGCAGTTCTTTCCTCTCTGAGCTCTGTTTACCCTAAAGCTCATAATAATGGTGTTCACTGATGTTTCAGGCCTCAGAGCCATTTCTTTTTTAAAACTGACAGTGTGCACTATGAAATTAGAGATTAATCATCTTAATCTGCAGTTCTGCTTCAATGATGAGGTGTGGCGTCTGCAGAGTCGTGGAAGTCAGGATCATGTTTTTGTTGGCAAAACTGTTTTGTGGCAGCAGCTGAAAAAATAAACAAAGTGAGAATTTGTGTGATTAGATCTCGTCTTCACTGTTGCACAAAGACTTTTCTTGAAGGCAGGAAAACAGTGGAAATCTGTCTCTGTCTTACGTAAGCAGGGCGTGTGAATTCCTTTTGAGTCGGAACATGAGAAAACAGGATCTCCTCAAGGACAGAAGATTTTAAATGAACCGGAATGAATATGTGTTTACCAACATACAGATCTGAAAATGAGGTCAGGCTATGAATAATTTCTGAATAATGCATTTCATTGTTGGTGTGCTGAGAGAATGTTTGTAAATGGTTATTATATATGTTAATTTATGCAAAAATGCAGCTAATTTTTCTGTAATTAGACACAACATTACATGCCCAGAGTCTAGTTTCCATTATATTGAAGCTTGTGGCATTCTAGCAAACTTTACTCAGCACTTTCAGTTTACAGTACATCGGTTTGATTTCTTTCATCCTTTCCGCAGACCAAAAGGGATTTTCAGAATTCTGTAAGCACATTAAACAGTCTCCTAAACTTCTACAGAATAGTGGAGAGTTTAAAAGTCTTGCTGGTTTTCAAAGCTTTCTGAGCTTTCTTTTGCTCTATGAATCCCCTGACATAGTGTTTTCTTTGTTGAAGTGAACTTTTAGAGTTTACTCCAATGGTCTGTGGGCTCTGTTTATTATTTGACGCCTAGTCTACTGAGTTGGTGGTCTCAGGAAGTATGTAGAATCACCAAAGTGTGGTTTGTGAGACTCTGGTGGGTCTGGACTACAAGACAAGAAGAATTGTGGTCATACATCATACATGCGCAAAAACAAAAAATAACAAATGTATTCAACAATTTCTTCTCTTCCCTGTCATTCTCACACTGTTTACGTTTTTAGGTTTTACGTCAGAACGCCGGCTCAGTATTGTTGAATAAAGTCGTTATTTTTGTTTTGTTTTTGCGCACAAAAAAGTATTCTCGTCGCTTCATAACATTAAGGTTGACCCACTGTAGTCACGTTGACTATTTTACAACCCAGTCTTATTAGAAAAATGTTAGTGTTAAAGGGATAGTTTACCCAAAAATGAAAATTTGATGTTGATCTGCTTACCCCCCAGGGCATCCAAGATGTAGGTGACTTTGTTTCTTCAGTAAAACACAAATGATGATTTTTAACTCCAACCGCTGCCGTCTGTCAGTCAAATAATGGGAGTGAATGGGAACTCGATCAATAAGAGTTGAAAAAACTTGCATAGACAAATCCAAATTAAACCCTGCGGCTCGTGACGGCACATTGATGTCCTGAGACACAAAACGATCGGTTTGTGCGAGAAAACGGCAGTGATGTCTCACGCTTATACTTCAATGAGTGCTAGACATCACTTCCGATGTCAGAGTGCAATCAGACCTCACTAACCGAGTGCTGAACGCAGTTGGACATAGTGGTGTTTTAGAGGTAAAAAATGATATAAATACTGTTCAGTTTCTCGCACAAACCGATTGTTTCGTGTCTTAGGACATCAGTGTGTCATCACGAGCCGCAGGGTTTAATTTGGATTTGTCTATGCAAGTTTTTTCAACTCTTATTGATCGAGTTCCCATTCACTCCCATTATTTGACTGACAGACGCTAACGGTTGGAGTTAAAAATCATCATTTTTGTTCTACTGAAGAAACAAAGTCACCTACATCTTGGATGCGCTGGGGGTAAGCAGATAAACATCAAATTTTCATTTTTGGGTGAATTATCCCTTTAACACTAACGTTTTTGTAATAAGACTGGGTTGTAAAGTAGTCATCATGACTACAGAGGGTCAACCTTAATGTTATGAATGTTATGAATGTTTAGATCGTTCTTTGAGCTCTTTTACTGTGATTCGCCTTTCACGGGTTCATACCCAGGACTTCCTCGTCTTCCTCTACTGAGTAAGCTTGTTATGTCAGAAAAGCAAAACATAGCTGGTTAAGCAATGCAAAGTCCAAAATATATTTGTTTACAAATCATGCACACTATGAAAATGATTAAAAGATTTTACTGCCTCTAGCATTCATTTCTGTTGGAAACTGTGATATGTACGTATTGGTATGTATTTTGGCGACTCGCGAAAACGTTCCAACAGGTACGTCTTTCCTATGAGACCAGGTTGCTATTTTAACCATGTCTTTACTACTTTTCTAGACCTTGAATGATGGTTGCTTTCAATTATCTTGCTTTCTTTTGGGGATCAGAAACCTCTCGAATTTAATAAAAAATATCTTAATTTGTGTTCCACAGATGAATGAAGGTCTTACGGGTGTGAAACCACATAATTAATGACAGAAATTTCATTTTTGGGTGAACTAACCCTGTAAGAAATGTTCACTGATAGTTTCTTTGGTGAACCAAAAATGGTTCTTTTATCACATCGCTGCAAAAACCCTATTTTGTAACATTTATTTTTAAAGGGTGTAAAAAGTTAAAAAGTGCCTCTGAAAATCAGTTCAAAAGGGTTTATTTCTGCCCCTGGTTTGCATATGTTGTACTATATAATAACACAGTGTGTGTTAGTGTCAGAAGCTGTTGTTGTTTAGTGTATGTTAAGGCTGTTGGCATGAACTTGTGTTCATGTGTGGTGCGCATATAAAGTCTCAACTGGTTCACCAGCAGCTGTAGCCATCAGTGTGGCTTTGACGAGAGACATGAGTGTTTAAGAAAGAGAAAACAGTCGTTAGCATGTGCTTGTGTGTGTGTTCACACACCCCGTCAGTCGCTTGTCTCCAGTGTGGTCACAGGACTGGCCTACTAATATTAGCTCCACAGCTGCACAAGTGTGTTTTGCTCAACATTATTGCTGCATAACACTGATCTAGAAACAGCGCTGCCACACCTTAAAGTGCTTCAGCAGTCGTAATATAATCTAAAACAGATGCTCTATGCAATTGCTAAGAGAAACATCTATTAGGACGTGGTGGGAGAGAGTCTGCAGCATGTGTTGAGATCTCAGAAGGCGTTTCCTGCTGGGAATGAGTCACATGACTCATAATTTCTTGAGTTCTTTCCCTGATGTTCTCACATCTGCTTCTGGTGACCTTCAAAATGAATCTCCTGTCGCTGCAGCATGTGCGGCAGAAAGGCAGATTAACACTTTCCCCCAAGTGTGTCTGAATAGACCAGTAGGTATTTATAGACACGGTCATATGATGAAGGTAATATTAGCTGCTCTTCACAGAGCGCTGAATGATCTTCCATTTTAATGTTTTAAATATCGAGTCACGGTGGCTTGGGTTGGCGGTGTCATTTCCGCTTTCATCTTGGCTTGGAAGAGACTCAGTCATGGACGCAGGTTGTCCGTCCTCCATAAAATGACCTCAGTATCAAGTGGCTCCTAATGGAAGGAGCGTGCAGGGAATTAAAGGGGCATTTCCTTCTAAACACAACTCTTTTTGCTCTGTTTGGCTGCATTTAGACAATTACTTTGTATTTTGCAGGTACGTTACTCTAAAAGCAGCTTACGGAGCTCTAATAGCAGGGTGCACCTGGAGTAATTTGACATTTCTGAAGGTGTTTTGTTCGTTTTATTCATTCTCTTGTTTACAGAATCAAAACAACTGATGTTCAGAGATCTAACCATCAGATTCACGATCCTTTTCACTATAGTTTTCACAAATGTTGTGAGTTTCAAAAGCTATTTTATACTGTGATGTTTCAGAGAGCCTTCACTCCTGAGTCCTGACACTTCTGCCAGGATCAGCTCTTATGACAGGCAGCAGTTTGCTCTGTTTTACATATTTATATCTGTCCTCTTTTGCTTCAGTGCACACAGAGACGGCTAGACATGACATGGACAATCCCAGATATAGCTTCTCTACACCCCCGTCGTACGTTTTCATATTTTTGCATGAATTTAAAAAGCAAAGTATATGATTTTTGGCTCGATTTTGCTCTCTGGGACTAATTATGTATTTTGTCGTGGGGCAAAATCTGCAGTAAAAATTACACTAGCTTGTATTAAGCCACACTCTAAATGCTGGGTTAAAAATAACCCAGGTTGGGTTACAAATGGACAAACCCAGCAACTGGGTGTTTTGACCCAGCGGTTAGGTTAAATATTTGACCCAACTTGCTGGATAGTTTTATTTAACCCAACTGTTGTTTAAAAATTATTATATTGCTTGCTTAAAATGAACCCAAAATAGGTTGGAAATTAACATTTATTAATATGTTTAATAAATAATAATTGAATAATTAACATTTATTAAATTGCTTATTAAAAAATATTCTCCTTTTGATTATGTGTCTGTTTTTTAATTTCCAACCTATTTTGGGTTTATTTTAAGCCAGACGTATAATAATTTTTAAACAATAGTTGAGTTAAATGTACTGCCCAGCATGCTGGGCAAACATTTATCCCAATCGCTGGGTTTGTCCATATTTGACCTAACTTGGGTTGTTTTTAACCCAACATTTTATTACAGTGTAGTATCACATAATATTCATTTCACCTATTTTGTATTTTAATTTTAAATTGTTATTTGCATTTTATTTTTTTATTATCGTTAAAATTTAATTATACATATTTTTAAATTATCTGTTTGAATACAAAATACTGTTCAAAAGTTTTATTTTTTTAAGAAAAAAAGAAATACATTTATTAAGCAAGCAGTCATTAAATTGATCAAAATTAACATTTATAATGTTACATTTTTTTTTTTTAATTTAAATGCTGTTCTTTTGAATTTTCTATTTATCAGTTGTCAATTACACTTCAGTAGTAAACAGGTATTTTAAATTATAATAATATTTCACAATATTACTGTTTTTACTGTATTTTTGTTCAAATAAATGCAGCCTTGATGAGAATAAGAGTCTTCTTTTTTCTTTCTTTTTTTCGTCAAATTTCTCTCCTCAGTGGGTGATGATCCCATGGCACCATTTAGAATGGACTGTTTTCAATTCTTTTAAGTTCACAGCTTTTTTCCCCTTATCTTTATCATTGTGGCCTGGTTAAGTGACCACATTGCGGGGGCCATGAAAATATTCTGAGGAAATTTGTTGATCTTTTGGTGGAATTCTGCAGACACTGGTTTTGTGTGGGCCTGGAAATGCTGTTGTATGCACAGCTCTTTAAAATGAGCAAGGGGTTTTTAAGGGGTCATTCTATACTTTTTTTTTCTCAGAAGTCCACTTACTTACTATTGTATATATTGTTATATGTTGCACTTACAAGTTTACAAAGACAAACTATTTTATTCTGTGTGATAACATGCACTGATAAATTGTGTATAAATTGTATAAAATGTAGCCTTCCTGTAGATCAAACAGCAGAGCATGGCACCAGCAATGCCAAGGTTATGGGTTTGATTCCCATGGAATGCATGAATTGAAAAAAAAAATGTATTGCTTAAATGCAATGTAAGTTGCTTTGAAAAATACATACGTTTAAATAAGCAGAAAGATCAGAAACTTGTATTAAAGGGATAGTTCACCCAAAAATGAATGAGATGAATTATCTCATGATTTACTCACCCTCAATCCAACCTAGGTGTATATGACTATCTTCTTTCAGATGAACACAATCGGAAATATATTTAAAAATATCCTGGCTATTCCAAGCTTTATAATGGTAGAGAATGGGGGGCCAGATTTTGAAGCCCCCCAAAAATGCATCCATCCATAAAAATAATCCATACACCTCCAGGAGGTTAATAAAGGCCTTATGTAATGAAGCAATGGGTTTTTGTAAGAAAAATATACATATTTAAATCTTTATTAACTAGCTTCCGGCAGACGGCCGTATACACCTATGGTTTGAGGGTGAGTAAATCATGGGATAATATTTATTTTTGTGTGAACTAACCCTTTAAGAAAGTAAAACATTCATTTGATTTCCCGTTGACATTTCGTGGCTATGCTGCTGAAGGCAGCTGCCAAAACATGCGGACGGATAGATGTGGGTCACTGCACATGTAAACATAGTCACCGTGCCGACATCCTTCACGTCCACTCACATAAACACACACAGTTTAAGCATGCGTATATACATTTGGATGCTCTTTCCATTAAACCACTCAAGGGAAGCTTTAATATAGAAGGATAAAAGTCCATTAAAGCAGCTTATCTCATTTTTACTGATCTGAGGTCAGAGGCTTTTGGACGTTTTCTGAAAAAACACCATAAAAAAACACAAACAACTGTTGAAAAAATGTAGATTCTGACATATAAAATCAATGTCTTTTGAGTATCATTGTGCCCTGAGTTGAAGTGTTAATTGATGCTGATTATTTCTAGATGATTGACCTCGACAATCACACACCAAACAAGCATGAAGCGTCTCAGTAGGAGACCAATTAGCAAATGATGCAATATAGCGCTTACGGGTGTCGTGGTTTAAAATACTCGCTGTTCTTGTGTTTGTTGTGTCTGTGATCGAGGCAACTGTTCAGGCTGTGTGGTTCTTGTTGTTGAATTGAGAATAATTTTTGGTGCCATGAGCTGTCTAGTTTGAAGAACAGCTTTCAGTCGTGAAGTCAGCCTTGCCCTACAATCTCACCGTCATATATCAAGATATAGGCCGTTTCTGAGTTACCATATGTGCAAGTGTCTGACTTCATTGAGGGGGGAGAGATTCAGAGGGATGTTAAAATATTAATAGTGTTTGGATCATTCCAGCACTCCTTTGGCATACTGTGTGTGTGTGTGTGTGTGTGTGAGTGCAGATGTGGGTAATCCAGTTTATGTGGCATGTTGATCTGCAGACAGATTGTTGCCACTTCACTGAATCCTTCAAAGAACCCCAAGAGAAACATAATAGTTCCAACAGTAATTCTGTTGCTGCTCATTGTTTTGTTTTGTATTTCTAGTGCTGTGAATGTTTTTGCTTGCATTGCTTTTAAAGTTATCTTAAATGCTTAGCAGGTCACATGACAAAGACTCTAGATCAATACAGATGTTCAGTAGACATGCAGAAACAGGTGTTACGGTTTAGGTAGCAGTGATTTACTGCAGAGTTTTTTCTTTGTTTTAAAGTAGACGGTCTGTTTTTGTATCAGGGCTACTGAAACGCTGAGCTCTATTTTGTGTCAGGAGCAGCTTTCAGTATTCCAGCTTTGTTTGGAACGTCAAATATACACAGTTTCTTTTGTTTATTCTTACTGTGTCACAACTGTATAACTGGGTCATTCTCAGGAAATGGTGCAGTTTGTTCCTGAAATTTTAAGGAAGATTATTTATAAACTGTTCTTAAACATTTACTAGTAAATCTTAGTATTCAATTCTATTATTTAAGCTTATAAATTAATAATAATAATCTTAACCTACACTACTGCTCAAAAGTTATGGGTTTGTAAGATTTTTAAAATGTTTTTAAAAGAAGTCTCTTCTGCTCACCCAAGCTGCATTTATTTGATCAAAAATACAGTAAAAACAGTGATATCGTGAAATATTATTACAATTTTAAAAAACTGTTTTCTATTTGAATATTATTTTAAAACGTAATTCATTCCTGTGATCAAAGCTGAATTTTCAGCATCATTACTCCAGTCTTCAGTGTCACATGATCCTTCAGAAATCATTTTAATATGATGATTTGCTAAGAAACATTTCTTATTATTATCAATGTTGAAAACAGTTGTGCTGCTTCATATGAAATAGAAATCTTTTGTATCTTGTCTTTGCTGTCACTTTTGGTCAATTCTATGTATCCATTCTGAGTAAAAAATATAAATTTCTTTTAAAAAAATCTTATCAGCCCTAAATTTAAAACACTAGTGTATATATTTTTTGTCTACAAACATACATGACTGAAGGTCATGCAAAATGGTTAATAATAACCTAGCAAATATTATAACATCACACCACATTTTTCACAGTCAATATTTTTGTTCTTTGAGCCGAAAAAAAAAAAAATCTGTAAAAACTGATCAAAAGTTTGTTTTTTTTCCCTTCACAGTTGAACTTTTTAAGTCTAACAGTGCAGAAGTGTGTAAGCTTTTATTTATCCTATATCATTTTCTAATCAGTTATAAATTTGTCAAATATTGTGACTCAGTTCAGCATCTTATTAATTAGATCAGCATTAAGTCAGTGGGACACAAATGGCACCGTTTCCTGAGAAAGATCCATGTGGAAAGACTGAAATGAAGTTCACCAGCTGCAGGGCCCTTACAATTAAATTATTAGCAATAAGTATTTGTGGCATTTTCAAGTGTAAACAGTAGAAGAAATATTCCCTCTGTTTCTCTCAGTCTCTCTGTGTCCTTGTTTAGCTCCGCCGCTGCTCTCTGACGGTCATGTGCCTGCATATGCAGAACACAGACGCCCTGTGCCATGTTGTGCTCTGTTGCCATCCACACAGACAGTAGAGACGCATGCCGCACATGCCTGAGGTCCAGCTGACCCAGATCCACTGAGCCTTGTGCTCTTCCCTCTGCTATGGACGGGCCACTGACCCACTTCACACCATTGTGTCTGTAAATCCCTTCATACTAGTGCAAAAAACACAGAACTGTGTGCATTTAGTTGTATATTTAAAGCACATCAGGTTTTTTCCTACCACATGTAGGAAAGGACAAAACACAAAAAGGATCTTGTTAATGCGTCGATTCCTTTTCCTAGAAGTGACATTAAAATTGAGAGCAAATGGATGTGTCTTCATTAGAGTTTCAGAAGAGTGCTCAGTTTTCTGTGATTTCAATATATTTTCAAACGTTTTTCATAAAGTTAAGAATAAATTCATGTATGCCATTAGTTGTCTAATTTCTATTTTAGGAGTCTCACAGAACTGACAGAACCAATGTAACTCACTCCTTCTAAACGTTCACTCTGAATTATGGTACTTAGGAACAATACAAGTCGACACCATTATGACTAAAAGTTTGCTAAGAAGTATTTCCTACTAAAGCCAGGCAGTTATTTGACTCTTGTCAAGTGTATCCATAGCAGACTGGTAGGAATGGCTTTGGATGACAACATGGCCAGTGCCTTAGGGGTGCTGAAGTTTTCTTACCTATTTACCAAAAGGCATCAGCCTTTTTTTCCATTTTCTAGTCAGGTAGCACCAATTCCAAAAATGTTTTCGCCTTTCTAATGTGTAGGCAGCCGAGTTTCGTTCAAAGCCCTTTTTTACAGGAGTAAAATTTAATTTAACAGTTTTCTAATTGGGACTTTTGCTCAGATGTCGTACTTCTGTTATATTTATAGTTGAAAGGGTCATATTTTGTGGTGCCTGTATAGGAAATGTGTGCTTTTACTTTTCAGACTTATGCCTTTTGCCTGGTGGATGAATTAATTTTGCCAGGTGGAATTAAATCACAAAGACTTACAATGAAGCAGGGACCGGAGCCATATGTTATAGTTTTTAGTAATATTTTGCATTAGCTTTTATATATTTAGATTTTTTTTTTTCTTTTCATTTTAGTTTAATTTGTAGTGTTTTTGTTATGTGCTTTTAGTTTAATTTGGTTCAATTTTTGGTCAATCGAATCACAAGTGGACGACACTGAATACAAGTGTAAAACAGGGTCTAAAATGTTTTGAGCTTGTCCACTTTCGACCACTTCCAGAGGTAGTTGAAAACACATTCGAACCGATTGCTTTTGTAGTGTAAACGCTCATGTGGTTGAATGCATTCAAATAGCCGCAAAAGACTACTCTCCGCCTAATAAAAGTGACATGTAAAAGCCAAATATGGTAACACATACTCAGAATTTGTCCTCTGCATTTAACCCTTCCAAGTTAGTGCACACACTTTAGGAGAAATGAGTAGTGAACACACACACACTGTAAACTGTGGACGACACACACACCTGGAGCAGTGGGCAGCCATTTTGCTGCAGTGCCCGGGGAGCGCCTTGCTCAGAGTCACCTTAGTCATTTCCTGCTGGTATTGAGAATCGAACCCTTTTGTCCACTTGAAAAAGATCTGAAAAAACCCATACATTTACCCGCCCATAGATCCTCCCCTCGAAGAAATCAGAACATAAGTGGTCAAAAGTGGACAAAAGAGACTGATTAAAACACCAGGTGTAAACTGAAATGTGATCTGACCAAAACGCATCTTAATACAAGGTGTAGACAGGGCCTTTGGCAACCACTTAGCAACTAAATAGCAACACCCTGGCAACCACCCATAACCCCCTTTCATGGTGGTGAGTTTTGCATGAAAGATATATTTTCCTCTTATTACATGTCTACTATATATTTTTATATATTTTAAAAGAGTATCAGCTCCTTTTATGGCAGATGAGGGATTGTGGGGTCTATTTTTACTGCGAGCTAGAGGTGAAACTCGATCTGGATGCAATGGACCTGACAGATCTGTGTCTGCCCCATCACGTGAACTTTTAATACACAAACACAGGTGTCTGCATGTTTAGCTCACTGCGGTCAGATCTGCTGAAGCAGCGATGCCCCCTGCTGTGACGATAGGACTGCCCTCATGAATCAGATTATCAGGGTGAAGATTCCTCCTTGTAGCCTTTTCTCTGAAGCACCAAATGTATTGGTGCTTCAGGTCAGGGAGATCTTTCTCTTTTTTGCCTCAAATTTCAGACCTTCTCATCACTGTAATGAGGTTTTCCCTTGCTGTATCTCAAATGATTTGCCCAGACATGTCTTAAACCCTTTTTTTGCTTTAGTCTTGGGTTTTACTGCTGTTTTTATCTCTTTGTCCCTCTGCCCAAACATTGTCTCATCCCTGGATCACATGCAATGTTTTTCTTTCTCTTTCAAGCTCCCAAAACTTTGGCGTCAACCTCTTTTCTTCATTTTCCCCTAGTGCATCTTGGGAGGTTTCGTATTTGTTCCTGTTGCCATGCTGATGGGTTAATAAGACAACATGAACCATTATAATTAGCTCAATGAATCATTACAGTGCTGTTGAACTGGCATTACCACCTCAATGTTGTGTATTAATTAATTTTCAATAATTCATGAGTTGAATCAGCTGCACAGCATGAATTTATCCACTAACCATTCAGAAACGTCCAGTTTCACTCTAAAAGTTGTAACTTCTTCCTGAGTCTCTCCATCAGTGTCCGACTCCGGTTTGAATAATGTAAGGCTGAACACCGTTACTGACAATCTTCATTTTGGCTGTGTGAGATTTTCCAGTTTTGTTGTTGTTGAGCAACCGAAGCACAAACTGTTCTGGAAAGGGGGCTAGGGCAGCAGCTCATTTGCATTTAAAGGGACATGCACAAAAACGGTGTGTTTTTGCTCACATCCAAATAGGGGAAATTTGACAAGCTATTGTAACTCCTCTCCCAGGTCCTACTCGCTCTGCTCTGTGCAGGCCTCAAACCTGGGTCTCCGGCGTGGGATTGGACGCTTTAACAAGGAGGCTAAAGGCTGCAACCCTTAGCATCAGTCGCTAGAGCATCACTTGAGATCAGAGGAGTGAGGTTTACTTGCACAGCAACTACTAGCTGGCCTCCATTACACTATAATAAATGATCTGTGGGGTATTTTCAGCTGAAACTTCACAGACACATTATGGGGACACCAGAGACTTATATTACATCTTGTAAAAGGGGCATTAAAGGTCCCCTTTAAACATATGGTAGGTAATTGCGCTCATTCTGTGTCTAATAGGTCTAAACGCATCATTGGAAATCATATCTAAAGAGGCTGCCCTTGTTTTCATGAGGAAGATTTGAAGTTTGAACTTTTGACTTTGGCGGTCAGTGGGCGTCCTGAAAGATTTCCAGATACATGAAATCTCCATCCTAAATTTGCAGTATTGGTCTGATAACAAATCAGTGTCTGCTTATTATATCTCACATCTATCATGCTTTATGTACCAGTCTAATTGCTTCTGTGAAGTACTAATTAATTCCATCTCCAAATTAGAGTAATTTAGCATCTGATTAGTGTGAGCGTATCTGTTTCTAAGCAGAAGAAAAATGGCACACTTTCTGTGTCTTTCCCGGGACAGATGGCGTTTCTTTGTTCAAACAGACAGTTTGTCCCCTTGGTCTCGATGTTGAGACACTGCCCTGCTGCTAACCTTTACAGTCTGAACATGGGAACTTGACTCCATCTAAAAAGAGCACAGAGGAAAAAGCTGGGACTTATCATTGGACTTTGACGTGTGGCTAAATGTTTGTAAGGGGTTGAATTGCTAACAGTGCACTTTATTTTCTGGCATATGTTTCTCTCTGAGTTTTTTACAGTAGCAAAGCTCAGCGATTGTCTCTTTCCACTTCTAAACAGCAGTTGCAGTCAAGCAGTCAAGCTTTTTGTCTTCCTGTCATGAGGTCTGCCCTAAGAAGACGACAGCTGCGCGATCATAGACTGAAACCTCAGAAATAACTGGAGAAACACAGACGTGCCCTCTAATCAAAAACAGGATGTTTAGACCCATGCTGACCTCATGTTTACCCCATGAGGTCAGAGGTCAAGATGCTAGTCAACTGTTTAACTGTTTAATTTAAATAATGGTTTTGGACTTGGTGTGATACAATAGATATGACTGACACAAGGTCAAAGGTCAATTTTTAAGTAGTTAATTAACGAATGCTTTTTGCAGTGCATTTTTTTGTGTGTGTACTTGCAATAGGACATTGTAGAGTAGACAGGAAAGAAAGTGGGAGAGAGAGGGGGAAGGGATCAGGAAAGCCGGGACTCGAACTTGGGTCACACAAAGCTTGTCGGAGTGTTGCCCACGAGGCTGTCGGCTCTGACTACTAAACGTTTCTTCCATGTAGTAAATTTTAAGCTTTTAAGATTAAGCTTTAATTCAATTTGCATAATTAATCTTTCAAGTTAACATGAAATTGACTATATTTGTTTTATTAATGCATTTTTTGCAAATGTTTCCTGATCATTTCTGGTATTCACTGTCTACTTTTTATGATCCAACATTTTTTCTTATGGAATATCCATTTTCACTTGGAAAAATGTCACATTATGGAAGAAAAATGGTTCTACTTGCTACTTGCATTTCTTCCTCATAAACCCCAGTATGGGAAACCCTGATATAAGCTATAATTTTGGTGTGGCACTAAAATTACACATGATGTTGGGGAAAGTTACTTTTACAAGTAATGCATTACAATATTGTATGGAACCTTGTTTCTGCCACAAAATAAAACAATTCAAAAGATAATTGCAACTTTTTATCTCGTAACTGTGAGTTTTTTTCTCACAATTTTGACTTTTTTATCGCAATTGCAAGTTTATATCTTGCAGTTCTGACTTATTAAATTCCAGTTGCGACTTTTTATCTCACAATTTTGACTTTGTTCTCGCAATTCTAAGAAAAAGTCTGAATTGCGAGAAAAAAGACAAAATTGTGAGATAAAAAGTTGCAATTGCTTTTTTATTTTTTATTCAGTGGTGGAAACAAGCTTCCATAATATTGCAATACTCCCTAAGAACTGTGTTACTTAGTTACTTTTATGGAAAGTAATGTGTTACATTACTTTTGTGTTACTTTTTCTCACCTGCACTGGGCTTGTGCAAATTCACACCTGTACAGTAGAGGGCGCAGCTCAAATAAAACCTTTCAGCTGTGCTGCCATTCTGGATTGCAGAAGAAACTTCAGCACTCTTTTTGTGCAAATAAGATGAGTAAATGCCTCACATTTAGTGTAGAACTACAATAATCATCATGTTCACACAGCGCACACAACACCTCTGCACTTGCTCCTGATTTCTCTCAACATGGAGTCCGGAGAGATGTCAGTTAATAAATAGAAAAACAAAGTAATGCATTACTTATTTGAAAAAAAAACTGATATTTTGTTGTAATTTTAAAAGTAACGTGTTACTTTACTAGTTACTTGAAAAAAGTAATCTGATTACGTAACTTGTGTTACTTCTAATGCGCTACCGCCCCCAACACTGCTCATGATATAAAAGCATTTAATGCTTTTTCAAATGGTTTTCTTCATGTACCCATCATTCAGCTGTGTTACAGATGAAAATGACTTTTTGGCAATTACTGTTTGAAAGCAAAATGAAGCTGTTGACTTGAGACCTCCAGCTCTTTAATTGCCCTTCAAATTGCCTCTCCAGAGGTTCTCACTGCTCCAGCAGACCTTCAACATGCATCTGCATCTGATATGAAGAGAATAAACACATTTAGTCAGCTGTTAAATGAGCGGTCAGTACTGATCCTGTTATTTAATTAGATTCATGCCATGATTATCTAAACTCATCTGAAGGGCTGCACTCATGGATTTCAACAGTATTGCATTCGGTTAATCCTTCAGAAGCCACTAAATCCATTATGTTGAGGATGGGGGAGGGTTTAAGACTTGCATTAAACTAATGAAAGCACTAAGTTGGAAGGTGTAGCCCAGTGGTTAAAGACCCTGTGGAATGGTTTGACTAGTGCATGTTTATAATGCTGATACTGACATTAGTGTAGCGAGTGATTCCTCCAGGACTCATCCACACCTTTATATTCAGAGAAAAGAGATACACAAGAGACTAGTGATTCTCTGCTGTGTTTATCATGTGAAAATCCTACGGGAGGGAGATCACATGCCATCTTTAACGTATTTTATGTGTGAGTAAAGTGTGAACAGGATGCTAATGCCCTGCTAATGGGGTTAAAGTGTTTTGTTAGCGAGAACGCAGAGATCATTTCTGCAGAGAGAATCTAGGGTGAAAATCTGAAACTGTCTGCATGCTGGACACATGCAAAATACTGAATTAACATTCCTGCAGATTCTGTGCTGATGCACACAAGTCTTAAAATTGTTCTGTAGTTGTCAGGGAATTATGCTCGAAATCATGATGCTGTTTAATGCATATCCTATGCAAAAAATTTTACCATGGTAAACATAGTTTCAGTAACTGTATATTTATGATCAGTGCTTTGCACAGTTTGTAGATGATGTAACAGGTAACAACGTCCCATAGAGATTTAAGGAGAGACACAAGAGACAAAAATATCAGAGAGGGCTTTTTTTGACTTGGCTAGTAATAAACCACCTATCAACCGTCCATAAATTCTATCAAACATCCAGAATACCCTAGCAACACACAAAAACACTCATTTATTTATCTACTTACCTACTTGCTTATTTATTCACAAGCATTAACAAAAAGCTTTGTAGAGTTGCAAAAATATATATTTTTCCTACCACATGAACCCTTTCATCAAAAAGAAATTGCTATAATATACATAAAATCTTAATAATAATAACAATAACAATAATAAAATAATACATATATAGTATTTTTTGATGATAATGGTGATAGTCAAGTCAGATTTATTTCTATAGCACTTTATACTTTGTACTGATTGTTTCAAAGCAGCTTCACAGTAATAAACAGGAAAATAATATTATTAATATTGCAAAATTTGATTATGAAACGACTTTAGATTCAGCTGTAAAACGGCTCTACAGAAGACAATAATGTCATTATTCAGCTCAGTTTAGTCCAGTATTGGTTTGTGTCAATGTTGCAAAGTTCATCAATTATGAAACACATTCAGTTCAGTTATAAAGCAGCTAGAAGACAATAGTGTCATTATTAAATTCAATGCAGTTCTATAACAGTGTCAATGTTGCAAAGTTCATCATTTATGATAGTGATGGCTAATTCCAAATGACCAGTATAGTATTTTGAACTAGAAGCATGATTCTAGTTTTGATTCCTTTCATCCATGTTCTCTTTTTGTCTTTCTCTCAGTTCTCACATCTCCTCCAGAGACGAGTGGCACGCTTCAGAAAGAGAGTGAACTGGACAGTGAGATCCTGAAAGCTGACGACACAACGGTCACAGACTCCTCCTTCATAACAGATCCTCCCTCAAAAACAGAACCAATCAAATCTGACGGAAGACCCAGCACACCCGGAGCCAGTCCCAACCCAAAAAAAGGTACTAAAAAAAGAGACCAATGCATGCTTGTGTCTCAAAAACTGCCATTATCCTTCAGGTGTTGGATTTGTCCATTTTGTCTGTCATTTACATCATAGGAGGGAAATCAGCCACCTAACAATCACTTAGCAATCACACTGATTGTGAAAGGGTTAGTTCACCTAAAAATGAATATTCTGTCATTAATTCCTCACCCTCATGTCGTTCCACAGCCGTAAGACTTTCGTTCACTCAAATGAAATTATAAAGTTATTTAAATGATCTTATTTTTTATATTTATTATATTTATGCTATTATTTTTAATTACATGTATGTATATATTAGATTTAAGTGCAAGCAATCATACCAAAATAAATATAAATATAATATAATATATTTTATAATATAGTATATATTATAGTAATATTATTAATTAATATAATTTTGTTATAAATGTATTTTGTTATTTTTTATTAATTTAAATATATTATATTTATTATTTATTTTATTAATTAATTTATTAATTTATTTTATGCCATTGCAGCCTCATGATTGCTTAAATTGTTATTTAACTTTTTAAATAAGTAATTTATCCCAAATGTCACTAGTATTTTCATTTAAATGCAAGCAACTGAACCAAAATAAATATAATGAAAAATAATTAATAGTGTAGAATAAAAAATATATGTATAATAAAGTTATTTAATATTATATTATTTGTTTTATTTTTATGCCATTGGTTTATTAAATTCATATTTAACTTTTTAAATAGCCATATGAGATTTCCCACATTTTGGTAGTATTGTTATCAATTACACAAATCTTTGTATCATCACAGTAGTTATTTTGAGGAATACATTTCTAATACGTTCAACAATATCAGAACATTTCTTTTAAAATGTACGATTTTTTAATGATGATAGCCTAATCTTTGGATAAGGCACTAAACAAGAGTTAAAGTAAAGAACTGATGCTACAGAGACTCTTTATTTAAAATTCGTACAGTAGAAGATGAAAACAGGCGAATAAAAGAGAAAACATATTCGAGAAATCCATCTATACACTTTTGGCATGTGAACATCCATGAGGCTGACTTTAAAAAGACCCTTTTTTTGAATTCATCCTAATCAGAGGGTCATGGCAGCAAGCCAAGTCATTGTCTGTGAAGGGGCGAGACGTGGAAACCCGGCATGGCCGTGCATCAAAGCAGGGAGCGAACCTTGGTCTGTGTGTTTGGGGAAGGTTTGCTGAGTGTTCTCCAACAGTCTCGAGTGTAGAGGCTTTACTTGGTGATTCGGCCATTTGATGCGTGAAAACATTCCTTCATGCTTGGGTTAAACCACCTCCGCAGTGAAAGAGCCGGAGTCACACTTATCTTGATTGAATCAATACACTCTTGAGGCCAGGGAGAAAATGGAAAATGTCAGTTACAAGTCTCTAATTTGTCAGGAAGAGAAATGAAGAAGGGGGAGCTTGAGAGACAAATTACTCAACCAGCTCTCATCAGAATAAAGTGCCATACTTTACACTTTTTATAGCATTTTACCTTTTTTCCCCCCAAAAAGTTCACTTAGAATGTCTTTATTTATGCTACCTTTTACAGTCTTCTCTCTAATCCTTAGAATCACACTGGTTTTTTACTGTACCTTTATACATAAATGATAGTGATTGACTGTGCCAAAATTTGTCCATTATCAAAATAATAAAATAAAATAAAACATTTAAAAGAAAAATGCTAATTTTAATTACAGGCCTGCTTTTATTCAAAATGTGACAGCACTGTGTCAGCATTAATAAATCTCAATCAACCAAAGGTTAAAGATATTTTACACACACACACACACACACACACATATAATATATATAGATATCTATATATATAATATATATAACATTAATAAAGATTATATATAAAATATTTAGATAATATTTTATACATATAAAATTACTTTTAAAAAAATATATTATAATATAATGAATATAACTTTTTACATATACATTTTCAGTGAACTTTCATTGTACAATATTATATATTTATAACATTAATATATATTTAAAGTAAACATTTTATATATAAGTACATTTTAAACCCAACGGTTGGGTTTGTCTATATTGACCCAACATGGGTTAAAAACACCCAGTATTTTTAGAGAGTATATATATATATATATATATATATATATATAATATTTAACTTTTAACAGAGTTTTTCCCTCAAATGTTGAGTACTAAAATCTTGGTATCTCTACAGTTGACTTTCAAATGACTTTCTCATGTCATTGTCAACTTTAATGTAGTTCAATTTTAAAGCACTTTAAAGCATTATCTGTTTTTTTCTCAACAGATGGGATGATTCAGAGCAAAGACAGAAACAGGCCAAAAGCGGCGAGGGAGCGGGCCAAATATCTGGGTGAGGCTTTATAAACATATCTTTTGTCCTGCCCTGTAGTTATGGTTATGCCACAGAAAGCATCTATCTAGTAGTGATTGAAGTACATCAAAATATATAATTTAGGACTACACAGAGAGTACTAGCCAAAGCCAAATAATAGTTAACTCAATCATACAATATTCCCATGTGAAACAGTTTGTAATTAATACAACTTCTACTGCCAATACAAGGCCAACGGGTTTCTAGTGATGTTCAGCAAAACACATTTCTGTGAAGTCAGCAGCATCATGTAAAGGTTCAAACTGATGTGTCTGACAGATGTGCTTGTGATTTGTGTTTACTGCTGCAGAACAGCGAACCCAGGAGCAAGGTAAGATGCGTCACAGAATCAATCATTTGATTAAGTGGATCGTTTCCATTTATTTCATGTCCTGTGCTCATTGTTTTTCTCATTTGGTTGTGTCCAACTTTCTTTGTCCACAATTTCAAAAATCATTATGATTAAGGGATATTATGTTAAATCTCATATGCACAATGGCTGAACTTAAACTTTTACTTTGCATATCCTATTTTTTGTGTTTTCACTGTTTCCTATGATTAATTAACTTGCATTTGAACAGAGTTTATGCTCTGTTACAAGAACCTACTCAACATTTTTAACATCTATTGCAGCAGCGCAAGAACATAGTGCCATGCTACAAATGATTATGAAATACATACATATTTCATCATTCCCATGTGCAGTAGCTTTCATAAATCAGTGCATGTGTCTCAAATTCTCCACTTTTAACTATCTGATAGATCCCTGCAGGCACTGGGTGAAAAATGTGCCATCATTACAGTTCATTTAGCCATGCCTCTCTCTCTCTCTCAGATTAGCTGTAATTACTTTTGCCATTAGCATGATTAGCCTGCTTGGCTATCAGCTCACTTTCAGCTGGAGAGACGCAGATAAACCTCAATGTCTAGGCAGTTGTTTATCAGTTCGACAAGTCCAGTCATGCATCACAGCTGTAGGCTTTACATAAAGGGTTTATTGTAGTTTTCAACAAAATATCTTAGCTTGACAATTGCTGTGTATACAAAGACGTAAACCTGGCTTAGCTGTTAGAACGAAGCAAGTGCTGTAATGCCGGATTGCAGATAAATTGAATTGCACTGAGAATAAAATCTATTTTTCAGTGCAGTCGCAGTGTCATATTGCATATTGTATGAAACTAATAGGATTAGTGAGCGTGTTTAGCTTGCTAGCGGTTCACTGCAGCTGAGACCGGCGGTTTAACATGAAGGCTGAGATCATCTTATGTTGAAGGATATAAAACAGAATTGTTATTTCATTTATTAAGGACTGAAGGGTTTTATGTAATTGGATTTAGAGTAAGTCAGAATTACTTATTCAGAGTACAAACTACATCTCTGCCACACAGATTTAAATAGTCTGCATAAGACTGTCTGTCTGTCTATGTATCTATGTATCTATGTATCTATCTATCTATCTATCTATCTATCTGTCTATCTGTCTGTCTGTCTACCCCTTTACTTTACATGTATAAAAATATGTTAATCAACAAAATACAGACACATTTTCTCTGTTTTCAGATTTTTGCCATGTTTGTGTTCAGTGAATCTCAGTGCTTCTCATTCACATGTAGCTTTTGTGTGAATCACAGCTCATCTCATTAATGAGTCACTGCATTTCCTGTGGTATAAAGAGGATGTGCTTTTGAAAAGAAACAGGGTAAAGTAAATACAGTGTGTCGCCCCTCATGGATCTAAAGCAATGTTGTGAATGGAAGCAGTTCCCCTGTGTTTGTATTCCTCAACTCAAATCCCATCTGGACTGCTGTGTGTGTGTAGACTTAGTTATGGTTGAGGGACTGAAAAACAGGAAATTCCACAGTGTGATGTCTCGTGTGTTCCTTAAATTGGGCCTGTGAGCAGAATGCATCCAGCTGAAGCTCAGCGTGCTTGGGGTTTTAAATAAAGAGATTTGATTGGTTTTTAATTGTTTTGAAGTCTAACTGCTGAACACACATGAGAGGAAAAGGCTGTTTTATTAGCAGTTTAGTTTTTCCTCAAGCACTGATTTATAAATATAAGTTCTCAGTGGAGAGTAAATCAATAGCTATGGGTGTGATTGCACAATTGTTAATGATTATTAATGTTAAATGAACGTAAAACAATCAGTTCTGATTTCCACACAACCTTAAATAACTAAATTCACATGAGATATTATCTCATTTATTTCTGCCAGTCACTAATGAGATTTTTGATAAATTGAGACTTTTGCTGAAAACCCTGGCTAACAAAAGTTTGTTCTAAGAACATTTTGCTAATGTTCCCATTATATGAACATTAATAGAACATTTTATTATTTCACAAACATATGGGAATGTTACATTTGAATGTTCTCTAAACATTCCAAAACGAGTAGCAACATTTAAAAAAGTTAAACGAACATCCTACTAAAACATTTCAAGAAAAATAGTTTCATGAGCAATGTATAAATAATGTTTTGCTATTTTTAGAACATTATTAGATCATTATTACACCAGATAACATTGAATGAACGTTCTATTAATGTTACTGGAATAATGTTTGTTCAGAATTTTGAAAGAAACTTGCCAGAACTTTAGCCAAAATTCTGAAAATGTTTGCTGTTAGCTGGGACCTCAGTAATCTCACTTCAGGTTTTCAGAAATGATCTCATCTTGTTTGCATCTATTTTTATTTCTCATGAGAAATTTCAGGGGTAGCATGAGGAAAAATGATTCATAAATGACATGTAATTGTTAACTGGAATTGACACAAGAAGCAATAGGCAGCGTCACCCAAAAACTCTCTCTCTTCTCTTTCTCAGCGGCGAAGAAAGCTCAGTGGTTGGAGAAGGAGGAGAAGGCACGGCGCTTGCGCGAGAGCCAGTTGGAAGAGCGCAGGAGGAAGTTGGAGGAACAAAGACTGAAGGCGGAGAAACGAAGAGCTCTGCTGGAGGAGAAACAGAGACAGAAACTAGAGAAGAATAAGGTGTGGAGACTAGCTGCAAACATAATGTTCATTGAGACAGCATGACTAAATATCAAAGCAAGTGACATACACAGTATTGTAAATGCAAGAGAAGCTTGTTAGGGTTCAAATTCAAAAGTGTGGAGTCAAAAGATTTGAGTCAGTAAGATTTGTTTTTAAAGAAATGAATAATTTTATTCAGCAAGGATGCATTAAATTGATCAAAAGTGACAGTTAAGATTTGTATAAACTTACAAAATACTTCTGTTTCAAATAAATGCTGTTCCTATTCATCAAACAATTCTGAAAAAAATGTATTACGGTTTCCACAAAAATATAAAGCATTGTTTTCAACATCGATATTAACAAATGTTTCTTGAGCAGCAAATCATCATATTAGAATGATTTCTGAAGGATCATGTGACACTGAAGACTGGAGTAATGATGCTGAAAATTCAGCTTTACCATCACAAGAATAAATTACATTTTAAAATATATTCAAATAGAAAATTATTATTTTTTAGAAAATTAAGTTACTTTAAATTGTAATAATATTCCACAATATTACCTTTTTTTATCTTACCGACTCCAAACTTGAACAGTAGTGTGTATAATGTTCAAAATGACTATGAAAAGTCAAAATGATAGTCAATATTTGAAAGTTGTTGAACTACCAAATGAATTCTTGTAACAGACATATAAGTGATTCAGATTCTTATTAAGATGAAAAAGTAACCATAATAAAGTTGTGATCCTTGTGATCATCTTTTTCTCCACAGGAGAGGTATGAATCTGCCATAAAGAGATCAACCAAAAAAACGTGGGCTGAGATCCGTCAGCAGAGATGGTCGTGGGCCGGCGGCTTGAACCAGACCTCCCGCAGAGAGAGTAAGTGTTATTAGTCAAACTTTACAGACTCATACATCTTTAGAATATAAACTAGACTCATTACATCCATCTAAAACAATATTTAGGAAGGAGAAGAGAACCTGATGTGAACTTGAAAACTTCTTATGTTGTGCTTGTTCTGTGTCATTCAGTTTGAGTGCTGAGATTTTACTGCTGTAGATGGTTAATATGTGTCACCATCTGGTTATGATTTTGTTGACACACTTTAAGTTCATCTAGACATCAAAACGTGAGGGACACAAATCATCTTATGATGGTTTCACCACCACAAACTTGCTAATCATTGGCATGAACATCATTTCTATGGTTTTTGTATGTTTTTTTTTTTTTATTTTTAAAACCATTTTTTCTGGTGTAGCTGTGCTGGATATATATAGGCAAAGGACTTTGATATCATCTCTTTCTCTTGCTAAGGTGTGATTTTCTCCATATTATTAGACCAAAGAGATGTTAGTGTGGGATTTTAACATCACAGTGATGGGTGTTGATGTGTCTACTGTATGTATGACATTGTGTGATTATAACACAAATGATAAGAAGCCTATTCTTTTTCCTCTGATTAATTGTTGATGTATCTTCAGTGACCAGTGTGTTACAGGAAGTGTTGGATCACTTTGTACAGTTCTACCCTGTTGAAAAGACCAGATCTGACCTATAAATTTAAAGGATGCTGGTTGGAGTTGGTAATGATGGATGACCAACATGTTTTTTATGGTTAAGCTGGTTAAAATGCCTGACGTAGACACCAGCATGCCATGCTAGAAAACATCATCCATATCACAACACATGCTGGTGATAATGCTGGTCTTATCAGTAGGATAGTGCTGATTTACCTAGATAGTCTAGTATACACTACTGTTAAAGAGTTTTGGGTCAGTAAGAACTTTTTTTAAAGAAATTAATACTTTTATTCAGCAAGGATGCATTCAGTTGAGCAAAAGTGACAGTAAATACATGTTACAAAAGATTCTATTTCAAATAATTGCTGTTCATGAACTTTCTATTCAACAGAAAATCATGAATAAAATGCATCAAGGTTTCCACTAAAATATTAAAGGATTAGTTCACTTCAGAATGAAAATTTCTTGATAATTTACTCACCCTCATGTCATCCAAGATGTTTATGTCTTTCTGTCTTCTGTCGAAAAGAAATTAAGGTTTTTGAGGAAAACATTACAGGATTTTTCTCCATATAGTGGACTTCAACAGTTACTAACAGGTAGAAGGTCCAAATTACAGTTTCACTGCAGCTCTACAAGATCCCAAGGGTCTTGTCTAGCGAAACAATCAGTCATTTTCTAAAAAAAAAAATGAAAAAAGTACATTTTAACACTAATGTTCATCTTGCACTGCTCTGCGATGCGCCACGCATTACGTAATCACGTTGGAAAGGTCACGCATGATGTAGGAAGCACCGCGGTAGGGCAAAAAACTTGAACTCATTTTCTGCTACAACTTAAAAATTGTCTGACATCATTGTTTTGCCCTTTTTTCCGTAAAGGCTGTTTGACTTACTTTTTGCATGTTCGCTTTGTAAACACTTGTTCGGTACTTCCACCTACGTGACCTTTCCAACCTGTATACGTCATGCGTGGTGCATTGCAGAGCAGTGCAAGATGAGCATTTGTGGTTAAAAAGTATATACTTTTTTTTTTTTTTTTTTTTTTTTAGAAAATGGCCAATCGTTTCGCTAGATAAGACCCTTATTCCTCAGTTGGGATTGTGTAGAGCCCTTTGAAGCTGCACTGAAACTACAATTTGGACCTTCAACCCGTTGGTCCCCAGTGAAGTCCACTTTATGGAGAAAAATCCTGAAATGTTTTCCTCAAAAACCTTCATTTCTTTTCGACTGAAGAAAGAAAGACATGAACATCTTGGATGACATGGGGGTGAGTAAATTATCAGGAAAATTCAATTCTGAAGTGAACTAATCCTGTAAGCAGCACAACTGTTTTCAACATTTCAAGAACTGTTTCTTGAGCAGCAAATCAGCATATCAGAATGATTTCTGAAGGATCATGTGACACTGAAGACTGGAGTAATGATGCTGAAAATTCAGCTTTGATCACAGGAATAAATACATTCAAATAGAAAACAGTTATTTTAAATATTCAAATAACTTTTCACAATATTACTGTTATAACTGTATTTGAAGATCAAATCATGGCAGCCTTGGTAAGCATAACAGACTTCTTACAAAAACAATTAAAAAAATCTTACCGACCCAAACTTTTGAACGGTAGTTTATCTAAATATTTAACCACTTTGGTCAGCGTTCATGAGCCTAAAAGTTAGTCATCATATAAAAATGGTTGTTAGCATTGTATGGAATTGAATGTACATCTTAAATGTACGATCATCTCACATGATCACAAGTTGATGCAAGAGTGACCGCCTCCTCCAGCTCTCCCTCCGAAAGTCTGCATGACCCTCCAAGAGCTCCAGTTTTGCGCCCCGTCCCGCTGTCTCTCACGGGGTCAGTATGAACGCTCTGCTCTCTGTGTTGCGTTCTGCAGGCAGATGCTCGGCCTCCACGGTCAACCTGCCGCGGCAGACGGAGCCTGTGATTAACAACAGGCTGTCCAAGTCCTCGGCCACGCTCTGGAACTCGCCCTGCAGAAGTAAGAACGGAGCGGCTCCCGCGTTTCACCTCCAAAAATCCCTCCCTCCAAACCCTCCGTCTGGTTTTTGGTTCTTCAGTTGTGTTTTCTCATGAACTACTTTTGATTTGCTCATTTCTGGTGGCCTGCTTGCCTGTGCCTGTGCCTGGTGATCGATGGTCATTCTCACACCTTTTTTATTCACTTCCCCACCCCACAACCCCTCGTTCTTGTGTTGCATCGTGGGTAATCTCTTCTTCTGTGCACTTTTTGATCAGTGCTCACATTGTTGCATCATAGTCTGTGATGGTTATTTATCTGTGGTCCAGTAAGTGGTGGACATATCTATTTTTATTTCATTCCTTTCTTATTTTTGTGTTCCTGTCATCAGTTTTTGGTGTGGGTCATGGTGCTGGTGGTGGGCTTTTTAATTTGAGTGTGTGATTTGAAAGGCTGATTATTAATCAGTGATCATAAAACAGTGGTCTGGTAACTAAGTTAGGATATATAATATAATATGTGCCACTTTAATTGACTAATCTGATCTTAATCATATTAATGGATTGATTGATTCATATAAGTAAGTGATGCTTTGCAATAGTTAAGTAGTTGTCAATGTTTCTGGCTGTGTTCAGATTGGAATACTTGCATACTGCTTACTGTATACTGCTCAATATACACTGTATACTGAGGATGGGAATGTAATGGAATTTATTGCTCATTCCAAATCCACTTAATGCTTCTGATTCCTTAATGGTTATTTTGCCTTTTTTTCGGGGTCAGAAAGATTTGTTTAATGATTTTTAAAGAAGTCTCTTATGTATGGAGCCACACATATGGCATGCACGGAAAGAAATTCCCCATTTTAAGTAAATTAAATTGTGTCCATGCTGTAATATTTCATTCCTTTGTTTTAGATAAATCATAGCAAAGCGAGGGAAGGAATTAGTTCAACATGGCCACGAATCACGTTTTACTAAAATGAGGGAACAAATGAATAATTTGTGGGAACAAATTCTTAATTCATGGCCGCAATATATATATTATATATATATATATATATATATATATAATTTGTCAATATGTCATATTTTTTTTAAATATCAAAAATACAGTAAAAAAAAGTAAAATATTGCTCCAATTTAAAATGTGGTTTCTATTTGAACATATTTTAAAATAATTTAATCCTGTGATTGCGAAGATTTTAAGCAGCCATTAGTATTGTGCTGCTTCATATTTTAGTGGCAACCGTAATAAATTTTTTTTTAGGATTCTTTGATAAATAGAAAATTCAAAAGAACAGCATTTATTTGAATTTTTTTTTTTATTGTATTTTGTAACACTGTCTTTACTGACACTTTTGACAATTTAATGCATCCTTGCTGAATATTACTATTAATTTCTTTAAAAAACTTAAAAGAATACTAAAGAAATATGTTTGGTATAGTGTTTAGTATAGAAGAAACATTAATTAAGTACTATTAGTGCAATCAAATGTTATACATCATTCAGTACTAGGGCCAGATTTACTAACAGCTTGCATCTGCGCAAACCCTCTTTTGGCGTTAAAAAGCTACTGTCAGGATTTACTAAAGACATGCACTGAAAAGGCTTGGACACATTTATTTTTACGGCTGACCTTATTGCATATGCATTTGTTGGAGTTTCCCTTTCAGACACAAAATTTATGGGAGGAGAGTATTTAAATGAATCGCAAGGTGATTTACTAAGGTTTGTGCTAGTCAATTTATGGGTATTTGCACCATTATTTACTAGGGCTGGGACAATACATCGATTCTTGATTCACGATACAATGATGCTGGATCGATTCTGATAATTTTTCTCTCAAATCGATTCTTAGCTTAATGTTAACAGCAGATGGCGCTGTAGGCTAGTTTTTAACCGCACACTCAGATGCTCACGAAGAAGAGTGCTGCAGAGCACTCGTGCATTTGGCTAAGTCATGTAAGTGATTAAATATATTTGCACTTCAGCTCAGAATGCTTTTATACGTGAGATTAATGTAAACACAGTCCACTGCGAACACCCTTGTAATTCGCTTCAACTTTTTCAAACTTTATGAATGATTATTTTAGATTTAAGTGGAGTGTGTGAAGGAATTGGAAACAAGCAGATTACGGCTGTTTCTAAAGCATGTAGTGCCTTCTGCTGTTAAAAACTAAGCTCAGAATAAATTCGGGAGAATCGCGATTCGCGATACATCGGAAAATATCAGAATCGCTCTAGATTCTTTGTCCCAGCCCTATTATTTACTGCCCCAAAGAAGCATGTCTCAAACCAGACTCTATGATGATCCAGCTGCGACTGTGTCCTTTAATTTGCGTGTCATCAGTAGATCACGCGCAGAACTTTCCACTCCCATCTGCGCTTTTTTGAAATTGCGCTGTTTTTCACACTAATTTGCCCTGTTTAGTTCATCTGGCTCCTAGTATTCTAGTATATTTTTTTAAATGATAATGATTCTGATTAAGAAATTTCCCATCCCTACTATATACTGCACGCTATTTTTTTTAAAAATATACTTTTTCAAACAGTATAGCATTATGCAATGCTAAACACTCACAAACCGTAGTATGATTCATTTTATCAGTATGCGTATGTAACAGTTATTTTAGTCCACTCTTGTTGGTCCAATCAAATTAAAGACAAGAGGTTAAAATCATAACTCATCTTTCTTCAAATGAAAGGTCAGTTTAAGCACATTATATACACAGCAAAAGTAGTATGCCATCCCGATATTCTATGCAAATGGATAATAACATACTATGTGCAGTATAAATGCTAGAACCTGCAGAGATAGTAACAGTATGGTAGTTATTCTGAACATAGCCTCATTTTAAGTTTCCTCTCTAAGGAAATAATGTGTTTTCTAGAATGCTGACATCCACATGCAGCAGAAAGCACCAATTATAAGTCAGCAAAACTGTGGCTATGCAGATATGTATAAATCAAGATAATAACAGCATTGTGCACCGCATGGCAACTGTGTAGCTCATGGTCTGGTCTTATTTCCCTGTCATTAGAGATGACCACTCAAAGTGCACTTTTTACTGAGATATAATATGTAATATTTAGGTTAAACATTTTAGCTGCAGTCTTGAGAGACTTTCTGGCCATTGAGGTTTGATTTTTGCAACAAGCTTCCTGGGAATGCTGCTAAATATTGTTTTTATAACATATAGAATGACGATTGTTTAAAAGCAGGAGTTTATATCCTAGATCGTGATCAAACCTTCTGTTACAGTAGTTCAGGCAACAGCACGGTTTGCCGCAGTGGGGGAGAAAAAAAGGCAGCTGTTGCCTAGCAACGTCCAGTGACCAGCCGTCACGAAGTGTTGTAAATTTTCTCGTGTTGCTACAGTGTCAGATCGGAACACCACCTCGTTGCTACATCGAGAACAAATGTCCGTTTTGATACACAGTATTGTTTTAATGTTCGCGATTGCGAATATGACATTTGGAGTGTGTTTCTGTCTGTTTGTGCCCGAGTGTGTTTGTGTTTTGTAGCAAAGGAGCATGGGAGAAAACGAGTGTTATTGAGACCACAGATTCATTTCTTCGTCACTTCACTTGATTTTCTCATGTCTGTAGAGAAGTGTCATTCATTCATCTCTGTGACAGCCCAAACCTCATTTAATGTGCTCTCAGAATATTAACTCAGCAGCAGCATCCCATAATTCCCAGAATAAAAACCCATGAACACTCTAATTATTCTGCTATTAGAGTGCTGTTCGTCTAGACATGCAGTTAAACCATGCAGAGAATTTATAAATTAAATCTCTTAAATATCGCAAATGTTTCTCCTTGAGAACAATGAGATTAAATGGAGAGCAAAATGTGACTCAGGTGTTTCTCCTGAGAAAAAGATTCAGATTTGTTTCTTCTGGAGTTTCAGAAGAGATCTCAATGATGTCTCAAACTGTGCTCAGACTTGCTGAGAATACTAAAGTTAGTGTTTGTTCATAACTCAAACATGTCTCATCATATTTTTGTAAGACTAAATGATCTGAGCTATTTACACAACTGGGTTTGGGGTGGGTACGATTTTTTTATGTTTTTGAAAGTAATCTCTTATACTCATCAAGGCTGCATTTATTCGATCAGAAATACAGTAATATTGTGAAATATTATTACAATTTAAAATAACTGTTTTGTATGTTAATATATTTTGAAATGTAATTTATTCCTGTGATCAAAGCTGAATTTTCAGCATCATTACTCCAGATTGAGAGTCACACGATCCTTCAGAAATCATTTTAATATGCTGATTTTCTGCTTAAGAAACATTTATTATTATTATCAATGTTGAAAATTCTTAATATTTTACAGTATACATTTTGAAGGATTCGTTGAATGTATTTGAACTTGTATTTTAAATCAAAATCATTTTTTAACAGTATAAATGCTTTTTTCTGTCACTTTTGATTAAATATATGCATCCTTGCTGAAGAAAATTAATGATTTCTTTAAAAAAAAATCGTACTAAATATCAACTTTTCAGTGATATCGCTCTGTACTTTAAGTCAACAATTGACTCATTTGTGCCTATTTTTTTTTCTTACGAGACATTTTAAAAGAATTATCTTTCATGAAACATACATTAGAGCTCCATTTTGTCTCCAGAGCTATGAAAGAGAAAACTTTGAGCAATAAAGCATCAAAGTCTAACATACAGTGTTCACTCAACGAAGGGCTTGAGAATTCCACTTCCAGTAACAGCTTCTCTGATTGGTCAGGCTGCTTGTTACTGGATGTTACAGCCAGCCGATTGGCTGAACGCTTGCTTCGGCCCTTTATCGAGTGACCTGCGGTATGTGTCCACATGTGTCGATGCTAACAGCGCCCTCTTGTGTCAGCCCGCAGTTTGCGTCTGAGCCCGTGGGAGAGCCGCATCGTGGAGAGGTTGATGACGCCCACCCTTTCCTTTCTGGCTCGCAGCCGGAGCGTCGCCACCCTCCAGAACAGCAGCGACCCCCGTGAGTTAAACGTCACACACACACTTAACATGTCTTAAGGTAATGGTAATACTCAACACATTCTACATGCACAGCCATGTGATGAGATAAACACACATCATAAACAGGTGTAATGGAGTGCAAACAAGCAATTGCACTTATATACTGAATACAGTGTTATTTACAATATTACTGCTTTTTACTGTATTTTTGATCAAATGATGAACATAAGAAGAAAAAAAAAAAGTAGTAATCTTACCAGCCCTAACAGTAGTGTATTATCTCAATTCAGTATGTAATGTTTTGAGCGTAAATAAGTGACTGTCTCTAAATATCTCTGTGTCTGATCTCAGATCAGTGTTCCCGCTCAGCATCTGTGTCTCCTCTGACGCCCTGCTCCCATCATCATCCTCACCAGCACAGCGCTGAACGCTGGAGGGTCTCGGCCAGCACCCCTGACATCACACAGCGCCAGCACAGACGCAACTCCACACCGGTAAAAACACAGAACAAAATGCAGAAATATTCATATAAAAATGCTAATATACACATCAGTTCAAAAGTTTGGAGTCTGTATCTCTCTAAGGTTTTTAATGCTCACCAAAGCTGCATTTATTTGATTAAAAATGCAGTAATATTGGGAAATGTTATTATAATTTAAAATAACTGTTTTCTCTTTTGATATATAATATTGATTCAACTCCTTTAAAATGATTTTCAATGTTTTCCTCTAGTTTGAGAAGAAGAAGAAAGAAAAGAAAGACAAGGAACGAGAGAACGAAAAGGAGAAGAGCGCTCTGTCTAAAGAAAAAGTGGAGAAGAAGAGACAATCTCAGTCCATAACCAGAACAAAAACAGAAGCCAGGTGACTCTTTCTCTCTCACACACATGTTCGTTTTTGTGAATTGTGGGCACATTCCATAGGCGTAATGGTTTTAATACCGTACAAACAGTATTTTCTATCCCCCTACACCAACCCTACACCTAAATCTACCCATCAGAGAAAACTCTGCACGTTTTTACTTTGTCAAAAAGACTCATTCTTTATGATTTATAAGTATTTTGAAAAATGGGGACATGGGGTAATGTCCTCATAAGGCACCCTCTCCTTGTAATACCTATGTCATACCCATGTCATTATACAAGTTTGTGTCCTGATATGTCACAAAAATACACACACACACACACACACACAGCACATGCTCTCTGAGCTCAAGGCTGCTGCAGGTTAAACACTGTGCGCTCACGAGCCAAAGAGAGGCTCTGGTCCAGACCAGCAGGGCGTCTGGCAGGCTGTTCGCTTTTATACAGGCCTTTGTGTTCAATTGCTTTGTGGAAAAAGTGATAAATTAGCCATTAAAGGATTAAAGTTGTACTCTTATTATGGCTGTCCATGTCCTGCCTGATTGGTTATTTACACTGTTTCCAAACCAGGTGCCAAGGTCTCAGGGTAATTTGTTTTCTCGCTGAAAGTGACAAAATCCACATTATTAATGCTACTTGCTAAGGCAAGCATCACTATCATTATTGTTCAAACTTGGGGTTTGGCTATATATGTGTCTGTATATTAGTGATGCGTGGATCAGCTCAATCGTCACCTGAATCAGTTTTAAAAATGTGTCATCCAACCGCCACCCACACGCAAATTGGGAACTATGGAAACTAAGGGGCCGTTTACACAACACTTTTTTCAACTAAAAACGGAAAATTTTTTTCGCTGTGTTTTGGCTGTTCCTTTACACAGCAACGGCATTTTGAGGTCCTGAAAATGCAAACTTTTGAAAACAGGTTTCAAAGTGCAAGTTTTCAAAAATGATACCATTATTGTCTTCTTGTAAACTAAAAAAAAGTGAATTTGTGAAAAAGGTAACGTCATGCACATGCGTATTACGTGTTCAGTCTATAGGCGTGCAGTTTATCTTTACAAAGTGACATCGCCAACTACTGGCCTGGCATGAATAATACAGCGTTTTTAGTCATTTTCAGGAACAGTGATCATTTTGATAACATTGTCGTCTGTACCCCAAAAAACGCAAAGGAAAAACTTTTTTGTTTTTAGTACAACGCTGTCATGTAAACGTACCCTTATAAGCACAGGGAACTAAGCAAACCAGAACAGGGAATACAGAACCAAAACACAGTGGGTCTCATTCATGAAACATTCGTAAATATACGAGTAAATATGTGAGTGATTTGCGCGTAAAGAGACCTTCCCGAAAACTCTTCTCCTGATTCACAAATACTTCGTAAATGTCAGAAGTGATAGTGAAATGTGTGTGTGTGTTAATGAATTCCAATCAGTCGTAAATGGGACGCGCGTGCACACTCATTCTCAATTACCATAAATCCCGCCCATTAAATCCGACTGACAACTATATATGGGCATCATATTATGACACCAAACGAAGGATTTTGGCAATTTTATAGGAAACAATTTCCATAACAATTAAGGGGCCATTAGTTTGCCCAGCCCTATTGAAATCAATTCATTATTTGATTAAAGTGCTCCGTTGTCATATACGCTCCAAAACATATGATGATGATTACTTTTCCCAGGTTTATAATAAAATAGCGTGCCTAGACTGTAACAATGTAATCCTCGGAGGGGACTTTAACTGCTACCTTAACCCAGATATGGATAAATCACCAGCAGCTAACACAGCCCCTAAAACTGCTAGTATTATTAAAACCTCATGTCAAGAGCTTGGTCTGAATGACATATGGAGATTTTTAAATCCTACTGTTAAGGCTTATACATTTTATTCCTACCCACATCAAACTGCTTCACGTATTGATATTATATTTTTTTCAAATCAGATGATAAGATTAGCTGAGAAATCTGATATAGGCCCCATAACTTTATCAGACCATGCACCTGTAACTGTTACAATGCTACCACCTCGCCCTAATTACCAATCAAGGATATGGAAACTTAATCCTTTCCATCTCCTAGATGAGAAATTTGTTGATTACTTAAAAGAACAGACAGATGCATATTTTTATTCCAATGATACAAATGGAATGGACCCTAGAACAATTTGGGAAGCTTACAAGGCTTTTCTAAGAGGAATGATAATTGCCTACACTAGTAAAAAAAAAAAGGACTTCTTATTTGAGCAAGTGAAACTAGAAAAGAGAATTCTCACAATAGAGAAAAACAGTTTCACTCCTCAAAATCAGCCCAACTTCTTGTTGAACTTAAATCTTTGAGAGCCCAATTAAACCAATTACTTACTAGGAAGGCAGATAGGGACATATTATTCGCAAGACAAAGATTTTTTGAAATGGGTAATAAACCCAATCGTCTCCTTGCTAGATTAGTTAGAAAGATGTCCACAAAAGGATATATCCCAGCAATTAAAGATTCCTCTGGATGTAGAATAACAGAAAACAAAAAAATAAATGAGATGTTTAGACAATATTATGAAAAATTATATAGCTCAGATATAGATAAACAAAGTACATTGGAAAACACTTTTTTTAAAGATCTTCATATTCCTAAAATAAACAATAAACAACAAGAACTCTTAGAAGCCCCCATTTCCCTACTGGAAATAAAAAGTGCAATTAATTCTTTACAATCAGGAAAATCTCCAGGGCCTGACGGCTACCCGGTGGAATTTTTCAAGATTATGAATGATAAAATAAGTCCATACCTCTTGAAAGCTATCCATACCTCGTTTCATGTATCTAAACTGCCTAATTATATGAATGTAGCTAATATCACTGTAATACATAAAAAAGAAAAGGATCCAGAGGAATGCAGCTCTTACAGACCCAATCAGTTTGTTAAATGTAGATTTAAAGGTTTTGGCTAAAATCCTGGCTAAGCGTCTTGAATATATAATTCCCAACATTATAGACCCAGATCAGACAGGGTTTATAAAAGGCCGCCACTCCTATTGTAATACTAGAAGATTATTTAACATAATATGCCATCTTGACCAAAACTCCATACCTGGAATTTTACTAGCAATGGATGCCGAAAAGGCGTTCGACAGGGTGGAGTGGAGTTATATGTTGATGTCATGACCAGATTTGGGTTTGGTGAAAACTTTATAAAATGGGTCAGATTGCTTTATACATCACCTAAGGCTGCTGTATTAACTAATGGCATTCTCTCTGACTCATTTGTGCTTCAGAGGGGAACTCGTCAGGGTTGCCCCCTCTCCCCTTTATTATTTGCCATAGCAATAGAACCCCTGGCAGTTTACATTCGAAATAATCTAAAAATTCAGGGTGTTAATATCGGTAACAGACAACAAAAGATACTGCTTTATGCTGATGACATTTTACTAACTATAACTAACCCGCAAATGTCATTACCGCAACTAATGGATTGTATTAAGCAATTTGGAGTCATTTCTGGGTACAAAGTTAATTTTCACAAATCAGAGATAATGCCGTTAGGATCACTAAACAAATCTGAACCTAATTTTGTTAAACCATTCAAATGGTCTCCTAAAGGTATAAAATATTTAGGTATCCGTATTACACCTAAACTTTCACAACTTTATGACGCCAATATCAAAACATCTATATCCCGTGTCAAGGAAGACTTCACAAGATGGTCAAAACTCCCAGTTTCTTTTTCGGGAAGAATAAACCTTATAAAAATGATAATCTTCCCAAAAATTTTATACCCGTTATCCATGACTTTTTTAAACTTGACAAATGCCGATATAAAAGATCTTAATAAAGCTATGTCTAAATTTATTTGGGCCAGTAAACGACCTAAAGTTAAACTACAAACTTTACAATTGCCCACTGATACAGGTGGATGGTCACTTCCAAACTTTAAATTTTATGTATGGGCAATACAGGCTAGGATTGTCCTAGATTGGATACATAAACCTGAAGATGCTCTGTGGGTAGATGTAGAACAACAATTCTGTAACCCAGTCTCTTTGGTTAACTTATTAGACCAGAAAACCCAAATCCCTGACCAGGTAAAAGGAAACCCACTCATTATCAGAACTGTTAAAACATGGTCACAGATTAGAAGGTCTCTCAAGTATAATCAGAGCTTGCCCATACTATCCACACTGACAGGTAATACAAATTTTCACCATACTAATATGGGCTCTCAGTTTAAAAACTGGATTCATGTGGGTATATACAGGATACACGACTTATTCCACAAGGGTGTTTTTAGATCGTTTAATGAGCTACGCTCAACGTATAATATCCCCCAAAAGGACTTTTTTAAATATTTGCAGATAAGACATTTCGTCCAGACTAGACATGCCAGTCTTACACTGAATATCTCTGATTTCTTTTTGGATAGATTTTTTCTTAAGGATACCGAAGTCAAACACTTTATATCCAAATTTTACTCTATGGTAAGCCATCACAAAGCAGACAATCTGATATTGTTGCAGAAGACATGGAGTAAGAATTTAAAATGTGACATTGACGAAAATGTCTGGGAAGATATTATTAGATTACCATCAAATATCTCAGTCTGCAACAGATTTAAAGAAATGCAATTTAATATTGTACATAGAGCCTATATGTCTCCAAATAAATATAGCAAAATAAATACTACTGTATCTCCCCAATGTCCTAAATGCAAAAATATAGCATTGGAACATTCTTTCATTGTCTTTGGGAATGCCCTTTGGTTGTTGATTTTTGGAATGGTGTTTGTGATAAATTATCTATAATATGTAAACAGAAGGTTACAGCATCCCCGCTCATGTGCTTGCTTGGTGTATTGCCCTCCTCTTGCCCGGAATATTCAGATATCTTTAAAACTTTACTGATGTTAGGGAGAAAAACAATTATGAACAAATGGGTCGGTACTGAACCACCTCTAATTAAGGACTGGATAATCCTGATCAAAGAAACTATACTTCTGGAAAAGATTGGAAATATGTTAAAAGGTAAATCTAAATCATTCCAGAAGCTGTGGACAATCCCCTTGAACTGTCTTGGCATTGACTATAAGACTGATATGTACCCTTAAATGCTCACATGTTGATACTGTAATTCTGAATTTGACCACACTGCTGTAATTTCTTTTAATCTTTTTTAATTAATTTTTTTTTTTTTTTTTTTTTTTATTATTATTATTATTATTTTTTATATATATATTATATAAATATTATTTCATTTTATTTTATTTTAGTTTATTTTTATTTATTTATTTATTTATTTATTTATTTATTTATATTGTATACTGTTAATGTTTCAATTATCCACTTTTGTCTACGCTGATATTTTTGAAAACCCAATAAAAAAAAAGGAAAAAAAAAAAAAAAGTGCTCCGTTTGCAGATGCTATTACTGGCTCTCACAATAAAAGTAAAAAGAAAAAACGTATGTAATTACTATATATAATATTTTTTCAAAATGCTGTGTAAATATGTACCTTATTAAGGTGAATTAAAATGCAGCCTTATTAATGAGTTCGGATGTTAAACGCACTATTTACGCGTGGCTGGGAGCAGGTGTAGATTTCTTTTGTACCAACTAACATTTGGAAAATACGAACATTTTAATGAATCCGAAAATTTACGCCAGAACCACTTTACACACGATTTACACAAAAATTCGTTCTGCTACAATGTTACAATGTTACAATATTGGGAGGTGTTCTTAATTCTGTTCTCATTTAGGTTATGAAGCTTAAAGCAGAGCTTCATCACCTAAATGAACTACGAGAGTAAACTAAATGAAAATTAGAAATATTGCCTTAGCAGCTAACTGAAATAAGTTTAAGTGGATGCACTAAAATTACTAACTGGAAATAAATAAAAACTAAATCTAAAACTTAAAAATACTAAATACTAATATAAAAAACTAACAAAAATGACAAAAGCACATGATAAAATTACTAAAAATTGAAATGAAATTACAACTGAAAATACTAGAATGTAATGGGAATCAAAATAAAAATACAAAGTAAAGAAATAATTTTTTATTGTGCTTACAAAACCATTTATTTTGGTCTATGTTGGGATGTGTTCTTAATTCTCTTCTTTTTTTTAGCCCAAATCTCAAAGCTAAAAACAGAGCTTCATCACCTGCGACGCCCAGGAGTCGCCCCCTCTCCCCCAATCCAGCGGTGTCCCCCAAACCACCCTCATCTTCGGGCCGGACTCCTCCTGGCACCAAGACACGGCCTAAACGAGCTCAGACTCCAGCCCGTGTACAGCCCCCGCGTCGCCGCGGTCGCCGTGGAAACCAAGGAGCCCCGTCAGGCTGACCCTCCCAAGGACACAAAGAGTGAGTGTGATCATCCTGACTACCGAAGCAGAGAGGCTTTGCTCTCAGATAAATCTGCATGACGGCTCAATGGTTTTCAAGGAGCCTGGGGTGACTTTTATAGCTTTAATATGTATAAAAGAAACGCAAGTGCTTGTAAGGGTTTTTACTCTTCTTGATGGACTGTTTTTTTCTGTTTAGCTGCTCTTAGTGTTCCTGACATCACTGTCTCCTCTGCTCCGGCCACGCCCCTCACTACCTCTGCACCAATCACAGCAGCTCCTCAGACACCAGAGGCGGTACCTATTGTAGCCGCCGCTCCTTCTCGATCGCTCTCTCCTGAGCCCGGCCCTCCGGCCGCCAAGCCCACAGCTGGGACCAATGATCCAGAGGAGGCGGCCAGGGTTTTGGCAGAAAAGAGACGTCAGGCACGTGAGCAGAGAGAGAAGGAGGAGCAAGAGAGACGAGAGCAGGAGCAGAAGAGCAGGTTAGTTGATTATAGACCGAGTGGAGAGTGTCAGTCTTGCATGTCAAACATAAAGTCCCGCCCACTTTGACAGAAAGAGACAGCTTGATTGATATTTACAGTAATCACAACAGAAAATAAATCATCAACTAAAACTATTTTAAAAACAATTGTAGAAAATTGAAAAAATTGAAGTAAAGCTGAAACAAAATGCAAATATTAGATGGCAAAATTAAACTAAACGAAAATTAGAAATGTTGTCTTGGCAACTAACTGAAAAAAAATTTAACTTGAAGCACTAAAATTACTAACTGGAAATCAATAAACTAAAATTGACAAAAAAATCTAAATAGTAATATAAAAAAACTAACAAAAATGACAAAAGCACATAACAAAATAACTAAAAAATCAACTTAAAAATCACTAAAAATAAAAGCAAATTCAAAACATTATTACAAATTAATTCATACATAATAGTATAGTATATAAATAATACTATAACACTGGTTGACAGAGTTTCTGTAGCTTTTAACAGTGAATTTCTAGGACTTTTCCAGTTTGTGATTATAGGATAAAATCATTTTATAGAGATAAAAACACAAAGAGCAAATTCTGAAATATTTTAGAGCGGATCATAACTACATAAATTATTTATTAAATATAAATTTACATTTAGATTACACCGTGATTAACATGATTTTGTGAAAGATTTTAATAATTTCAGTTATTTATAAATTAAATTGATTAATTTATAAATAATCAGACCCATAAAAAATCCATAGCTGTTCGTTTTCCTTCTTAACAGTGTTATTTTATGATCATTGAGATACTATTATTACAGAAGAGGATTAGGGCCAAGCAATAATAAAAAAATAAAACCATCTCGAGATTAAAGTTGTTAAATTTCAAGAAAAAACTCATTAAATTTCGAGAAAAAAGTCGAGATAAAATGTTGAGAATAAACTCGTTAAATTACGAGAAAAAAACTCGTTAAATTTCGAGAAAAAAGTCAAGATAAAATGTTGAGAATAAACTCATTAAAGGTGCTAAAGAGGATGTTTTGTTTTATACATTTTTGCAATATTACTTGAAACTGTCTTTACTAACTGATAAAAGACTATTTCGATCATCGCGTAAACGATTGGCCCTCTGGCTTGTCAATCACTGCCGTGACGTTCCTTGTGAGAGACATGCGCGGATTGGCCCTCTGGCTTGTCAATCACTGCCATGACGTTCCTTGTGAGAGACGAGCGCGGCTGCGCTCTCCAGTAACTTTCCACACTCCACAGGCGCGGAATGCAATGTTTTTGTCAGGAGACAGGAATAACAACTGCAGATTATGAGTTACCTGCGGTGAGTCCGACATAATGAATCCGCGAACACGACACAGCGAATGCCGGTGGTAAACACTCGTGTTCCAATACTCGTGCACGAGTTTTGGGAGGCGTTCCCTCGAAATGAGCTGTGAAGGAGGGGGGTTGTTCTTACGCATGCGCTCATTTCAAAAACTCACTAACAGTCTTTGGTTTCTCAGTCGACGAAAAGATCCTCTTTAGCACCTTTAAATTATGAGAAAAAAGTTGTTAAATTACGAGAACAAATTTGTTAAATTACGAATTTGTTCTCATAATTTAACGACTTTTTTCTCGTAATTTAATAGTTTATTCTCAACATTTTATCTCGACTTTTTTCTCGAAATTTAACAACATTTTTCTCATAATTTAACAAATTTGTTATCGTAATTTAACAAGTTTATTCTCAACATTTTATCTTGACTTTTTTCTTGAAATTTAACGAGTTTTTTCTCGTAATTTAATGAGTTTATTCTCAACATTTTAAAGTTTTAGAAATGTATTTTTTTATTAGTTTTTTTATATGTCTATATAGTTGTATTAATTTATTATATATTATATATATATATATTATATATCAAAATTATCCCATTATATTTAGTTTTAGTTATTTTAGTACATTACGTTAAAATAAATGAAAATGAGAACTGTTGCCTGGGCAAGTAGCTGAAATAAAATAAGTTCTTTTTTATATTAGTATTAGTTCAGTTAATGATTATTTTAATGATTTAAGTAATAAAAATGTTTTTTATGGCTTTAGTTTACTACAATAAGCCTGATTATCTAGTCGTAACTCTGTAGACTGTAAACCTGCCTCGTCTTCATTCAGAGCGCTGCGTGAGGAGCACGCCAGACGTGAGGAGGAGGAGAGGAGGCGCAGGGAGGAGGAGGCGCGCTTCATGGCAGAGCAGCAGCGTCTGCAGGAGGAGAAGGAGGCGCAGGAGCGAGCAAGAGCCGAGCAAGAGGAAAACCTGCGTCTGCAGAAACAGGTGAGCAGTGCATCATGGGTAATGGCTACCATTGATGACAAACTTATCAACAGGATAACAGCATTTAAGTGTTTTAATAGTGCTGAAAAATAATATGAAGCTTCTGAACATTCTTTAAAGTCAAATCCAAACAACGTGCATTGCGGAAAACATGGGAGAAAAATGGGCTTTTTAATGGCCAATGATGAAATTTAGAGAACAGATGGACAATGTGATGCCAATATCTAAACAATTTAATGAGAGCAAGTTAAAAAAAAAGGAGACATGCAAAACTGATACATACATATACTTTTGTATAAAATACAAAACCATGTCTATTTGTATATATTATTTATACAGAAATATGTGTATATATATGATTACAAAAAAAACAAGGTAACAGAAAATGTATGTAGGTGAGTTGGAAAATCTATTTCTGATACAAGAAAATACCACAAATAAATAATGATTCTCACAAAAGGCCATTGTTTTTAGGCAATTTTTATTTTATTTTATTTTATTTTATTTTATTTTATTTTATTTTATTTATTTATTTATTTATTTTATTTTATTTTATTTTATTTTTTTTATTTTATTTTATTTTATTTTACCAAAATGTGACCTGGACATGCAATTGAAAGTTTTTATTTGATTTATTTATTTTATCCGTTTACAAAGACATTTTTGAAAAGCTTCTTTTAGTCAAGTGGACATTAATTGCTCAATTAATTTGCCTTGCTAATATATATATCAGTTTTATTGGCTTAAATCATATTAACTTTAATTATGTATTTGTGGCGTATGTGTTTTGGTGAGCATATAAATATTTGCATTGTCTTGTGTTGAATCAGAACCTATTAATTTGCTCAAATCAGCTTTTTTTCTTCTTTTCATGTACATTCATACCAATATGTTTTAAAATCCATCTGCAGTCTTCAGTAAAATAATTTTAATACAAAAGACCTTCAAGGCATCAAGGTGACCGAGGCACAGGCAGACAAAAGGCCATTAGCGCGAGTGCTTTCATACAACAGTCTCAGTTTGAATTTCCTGCAGTGCATTAGGCATCAGCAGCCATTCAGATCCGACTCACGAGAAGAAGATACATAAGCCTCGGGCGACTCTCATCTGCTGCCCCGTCAGCTCACAGAGCATCTGACATGAAGCCTGCATGTGTTCTGGTTTGATCTGATCATGCAGGACAGGCCTAATGGGTCTGTTTGTAGCTCTCTGGACGGACAGAGGACAGCTGTGGTGTCTCAGCAGCATCAAAAAGGATTTAAACTGTGACAAGGACACAGATATGCATAAACAGATTGAACTTGATGCCACATCTGGATTTATGGGCAATGAGATTAAGCTAATTAATTTTTTTCAATGTACTTTAATGCATTTATGTCTTTTGTAAGTAGTCTATTTTTTAATGCAGTTAAAAGATACTGTGTCTAGGTCAGTGTTATTGTAGTAATATTTATATATTATTATAGTTTTTGTTAATATTTTGAATTAGATTTTATTTTTGTTAAAGTTTCAGTATTTTGTTTTTGTCATTTTTATGTTTATTTAATTTTAGTTCTTTTAATACTTTACTAAACATTACTAGTAACTTAAAATAAATGGAAATTGGCAACTAGCTGAAAAAAAGGTTATTTTTTATTTAATTTCAGTTATATATTTGGCCTCTGCTTCCCTCTTGTGGCAGAGGAGTGAAAATAAAACACATTCTGTTTGTAAAAATAGTGAAATTGCACAAAGATTTCAGCCTGACATTCAATATTTTACTTGATCAGTCACAGTCGTGATCATGTTGGCTGGTGTTATTTTAATATTATTTATATACACTATTATTAATAGTATTTATTCATATTTTAAATTAGCTTTTATTTTTAGATCATCTGTTTTCATTTTTATTTTATATTTTAGTCATTTGTTTCCTTGTGTGTGTGTGTGGGTGTGGTGTGTGTGTGTGTGTGTGTGTGTGTGTGTGTGTGTGTGTGCAAAGCTTACATTTTTGAGTTTTAGTAATTTTAGTACTTAAACTTATTTCAGTTAGTTGCCAAACCAACATTTCTGATATTTATTTAAGTTTTTCATCTAATATTTATATTTTATTTTATTTCAGCTTAATTTCAATTATTTATTCATTTTAGTTTTAATTTTTGCTAACAATAACAACACTGATGTTGCCTCCGTACCAGTGTTATTTTTCTACCAGCAGGGACAAACTGAACATGTCATAGGACTTATGGGTAATGAAGTTTTATTTGTGTCTTTGCCAGCGAGAGGAGGCCGAATCCAAAGCCCGAGAGGAAGCAGAGAAACAGAGGATAGAAAGAGAAAAACACTTCCAGAAGGAGGAACAGGAGCGCCTGGAGAGAAAGAAGGTAACGGGAGACTCTTCAAATGCTTTTATTGCAACTGAGTGATTTTCCTTTGCTGTGGATTTGACTAACATCCATGTTCACCTTTCTAGCGTCTGGAAGAAATCATGAAAAGGACTCGTAAGAGTGACGCAGGCGGACAGGTGGGACACGTCTGTGTTTCATTGAGTATGAATTCATCTCACACACAGAGCGAAAGGAAAATGAACCTGCTTTATTTGTTCCTTTGCAGAAAGACGTAAAGACCCCAGCTCAAGTGAATGGTAGAGTCTCTGACAATGGTAAAAATCTATTTTTAGTATTGTGCATGTGATGTTACCCTTAAAAAAATATCTCTTTTCTCTATTAAAAATATTTAAAATTAGTTTAAATAAATAATATGTAGCTGTTAATTCTTTTGTCTTGCAGTAATCCAGAAAAATCCTTCAGAAACTCTTCATAGTGCTGCGACAAATTTCAACCAATCACAAGGAGATGTGAAAATGAGGTAAACAAGAAGTTGCACAATTAGTTGCATGAATATTTTGAGATAATATCTGACAAAATAATGAGAATTTCACCCATGTTTCTTTCTCAGCTCTGTGTCTTGGGACACGGCACCCGTCATTAATGGTGTCCAGCCCACCAAACATCAGAATGGACTGTCCTCCAATGGAGAGGCAGCAGACTTTGAGGAGATCATCAAGCTGTCCAATCACAGTGGCAGTGGAAACAGTGGGCAGGGTCAACCTGCTGACCCAATCATGGCCTTTGAGGGAGGGGAACCGTTCATGATGAAGGCGGGACCTATGAAACCTCAACATGTGGCAGGTAAGATTGGATAGTTTTAGGGTATGTTTACAAGACAACGATATGCTTATAATGGAGAAGTTTATCCTTTGGTTTTCTGCGTACAGACGACACCATTGTCAAAATGATCCCCATTCCCACGGATCCACGAAAATGACTAAAAATGCTGTATTCTGCTGCCAGGCCATTAGATGGCGATGAAACACCATAGGCTGAACATGTAATACACCAGTGCATGAAGTCATTGTTTCCACAGATTTACGTTTTTGTTGTTTACACGGAGACCGTTTTCAAAACCTTGCACTTTGAAACACGTTTTCAAAAGTTTGCATTTTCAGGCACCCAAAACGCTGTTGTCGTGTAAATGAACAACCAAAACACATTAAAAGTTTTACGTTTTTAGTCGTGTAAACGGTCGCTTAGATTAGGTAAGAAGATTTTAGATTAGATATTGAACATAAAAGATGGTTAGCAGAATCTCTAAGCTGATCTTTTCTACATGAAAATGGACAATCATTTACATTTCTTTGTCTTTTGAAGCCATTTGCAAACTTTATTTTGTCATTTTGGAGCTTGATCATTGCAAACCCAAACGCTCAAAATAATGAATTGGTTTAAATAGGATGAAGTTAAATTAAAGGGGTGGTTCAGTGGGTTTTTTTCTAGGCTTGATTGTGTTTTTGGGGCACAGTTTAACATGTCTTAATGCTTTGTTTTTTGAAAACGCTGTATTATTTTTCATATATTTTACCTTTATTCTACACCTCTGTTTCCACTGTCATAAGAATGGCTCGTTTGACTTCCTGCTTCTATGAAGCCACTCCCTCCGAAATACGCAATGGGTTCAGATTGGTTAGCTGGCCCAGTGTATCGTGATTCGCTGAAGCGTCCGGAAACGCCACGGCCCTTACCATTTTAGTTGTTAATGGTTACGTGCGCTTCAGTTATATTGTATGCTCAATTTGATTATATTGCTGTATCAAATTGATCCCGAATCAGACCGAGATGAACAGCAATCCCGGCTTTTAAAGGATGTTTCTGAATGGTATTTCATTTAGTATTTGTGTCAAAGTGTTTAGATGCTGTCACTGCTGTTTATTAGCTTTCAATATACAGTTTTATCCTGATTAAAGCTTTACTGTAGCCGAATACATGACTGAGTAGTAGCATTTTTGTAAAGGTAGTGTTTCATTTATAGCATGAACAACTGTTTGTCTATAAACATAGACATTTGTTGGAGAAGTATGCACTAATACAGCTAACTGGCTAGCGAAGCAAAAACGAGTTGCTCTTTGTATATGTCCTTGATGCAACCAAAAATAGCAACAGAACTATACGTTTAAAAGACATGTACAAACAATAAAACGTACTTACAGTTTGGGGCAATTAACAGCAGCTTCTGCTTTTACAGTGGGAACTGCTTCCTCTTTCAGTAAAAGCCTTTGAGCAAATCCAGCATTGAACTCTTGTATATTCTGGAAACTGTCGTCAGCTCTGCATCCAGTGTAGACAATATCACAGATTATAATGGGTTCTATTATCTTTTGACACATCGCACCGCTCGCGTCCGGTGTACACAACTCTTCTGCTTCCATTATGCTGCGCCACATGGCCTCGCCCACTTTGTTGCGTGTTCCCGGGGGCGTGTTTTGCAGGGTTTATGATGTCACCAACCCGGGAAGAAGCTTGTTGTAGTCCAAACCGGTCGTTTTTGTAGGCATTAAAATGCCATAACTTTACAAGACAATATCTCCGTTTGCATTGAACTTTCAGCGCTGTAACTTTGCAGATACTGTTTATGCTCAAGCAGCAACATTACACACTAACTAAAGTTAAAAAAGTGAAATCGCATTTAAACAAATTAGTTCACCCAAAAATGAAAATAATGTCATTAATTACTCACCCTCATGCCGTTCCACACCCGTAAGACCTTCGTTCATCTTCAGAACACAAATTAAGATATTTTAGTTGAAATCCGATGGCTCAGTGAGGCTTTGGCGCTCCGAACAGCAGATTCGACACACTGATTCATTTGATCCGATGCTTCCTGAAGCAGTGTTTTGAAATCGGCCATCACTAAATAAGTCGTTATTTAGTTTTTTTGGCGCTCCAAAAATATTCTTGTCGCTTTATAATATTAATATTGAACCACTGTACTCACATGAACTGATTTAAATATGTTTTAGTACCTTTATGGATCTTGAGAGAGGAAGTGTCATTGCTCCCTATGGAGGCCTCACAGAGCTATCAGATTTTAACTAAAATATCTTAATTTGTGTTCTGAAGATTAACAAAGGTCTTACGGGTGTGGAACGGCATGAAGGTAAGTAATAAATGACAGAATTTTCATTTTTGGGTGAACTAACCCTTAAACTTTTATGAGTATTTATCACTTTCTTTTTCCTTCAAGTTCACAGAACTGATATATTTTAAGTAAACTGAACTGTTTCATTGTTTTGAGTTTAATGAACTTATTTCTTTTAATTTAGACAAACTTAAGTTTAACTGAAACTTGGACGGGATTTCTATTTCCCAGCATGTTTTGCCCTTGGCACTCGAAAGGGAGAGTAAATGCTAAAATTAAGTGTTATATAATGTTTTTTTGTGCAAGATTAATGTTAAGTGGGAGATTTAATAGTGATTAATGTTTCTAGTTTTCTATTAATGTGGGGTTTTTGGAGAGATACCATCATTGTGATGTGGTGCGCGTGTGGCTTGGTTTGAGAGCAAGTATGTTAAATGTTTTATATTGCTGCACTCATTCAGCAAGTGTTATACCATACTATTGTTGACATGTTAGCAAGTTAGTATTTTCTGAATTAGTTTGTTATAGCTAGCTAAGTTTACATTGTTTACAAATGTTTACATTGAGGTTACATGAACATTTTAAGTTAAATGTATGAAATAGCATACTCAAGCTTTTCAAGTTAAGAACAATTAAAATGTACAAGTGCAAAATAAAAATCTGCCAGTTCTGGTTACTTAAACTTTGAATTTCTTAACTTAAAAAATTTGAGGCAGCTGATTGGCCAACTTATTCGGGTTTACCATGTGTGAATCACTTTTTCATTTTTATTAAATTGGAAAAAGCAGCCTGGACATTCTGCAAAACATCTCTATTTGAGTTGCAGGATGAGGGATCTGGGTGAACAAAACCTTTAAAGACTAAATCAAACTTTTGTTTCTGTTTTTTTCTCTCTCTCTGCAGAGGTCCTGTGAGAGAGCAAAGCCTTCTGTGAGAGAAGAGAAGCCTTACGCTACCACTGCTTCCACCCCTGACGTGTGCCAAAACAACAAAAAGACTGCTTTAACTTTAGAAACACAGACAGAAACCGCAGATTTCTGTGGAAGCACTTTGAGGAAGTGAAAGAAGAGGAGGAGAACCTTAAAAAGACACTTATATACATATAAAACGTTTGCAAAAAGTCTCTGTCTATTTCACTGTGTGTCATGGTGCAAAGTTTCTTTAAAAAGTCACCTGCCATTTATGTGGTGCACCTTAAAAGAGTCACTATATAATGAATTTTAGAAAATACAACTTGGAAATACACAATGTTTGGCTATCATTATGATATTAATTATTGTTGTTGTTGTTGTTATGATGTATTGTTATTGTTCTTTTAAGTAGAAACCGTGTGTGTCTTGAATTATTGCGTTATTTAACGTGTGGAGCATCAGAAGAGGGCGATATTCTGTATGTTAATGTATATTTGCCTGATTATGACAGACCTGTGGAATAAATCTTTATGAAAGGGGCTGTGTGTCAGTGCTGTGTGTACTTTATGATTTCAAGGTCTTAAGATGTTGTAGTCACGCATGAAGGCGTGTTTTTGTGTTTCCACAGTTGCCCCTCTGTGCAGCAGTTGACACATGAGCACAACAGGGAGTCAGAAAGATCCAGACGGTAATGTAAGGTACTAAGAAATACTGTAAACTACATTAGCGTACTAAGATATATTATGGAAGCTTGTTACGGTCACGGAATAAAAATGAGTTAATTGCAACTATTTTGATTATTTACAATTTCAATCAAGTCTAAAGTACATATTGCGCTGGTTATGATGACTTGATAAGCAATGGTCTGATTTAAATACAACCTAAGCTAAGAAAAACTGTTTACTTCGACGAAACTAAAGCATGTTTTTTGCTATATCAACTTTAAATTGAATAATTTTGACACAGTAGCCATACTTAATTTCTGTGCAATGAATAATTTCAACCAGTGGAGGGCAACACAATCCTGCAGTCCTGAATCTAAACTCAACCTTCCACCCACGTCACGTATGCTGAACAATATCCCATTTATGATGTGCAATTAGTGTACACTTGCATACATCTTTGCCTCTTATCTATGCATATTTTATTTATGCTGTTAACAAAGTAGATCTAGAAGTTCTCGTTCTTCAGTGAGAGTCTGTGCTTGTGTTGACACCCAGTACTGGTACTTCAGGTACATATTAATGCATATATGAAGAAAACACAGTGACAGTAAGCTATTATTGTATAGTGCATTATTTAAAAGGGGGGAAAAAATAGCCTTAAATCACATTGTGACCACCCGAAGTTTCACCACCACACACCCACTGACATGCTCTTGGCCCTGAGAGTCCGATGTCATCTCAAGCACTGTATTTTTAGATGGATGATAACAGATATAAAGTGAGTTATGACTAAGGTGGGCGCTGCCAGTTGGGTTTTAATTCATTTGGCATGGCAGGAATGAATAGGATCCTAATGAGTGACAAAACACACCGCCTGAGCCCACAAGAACTGCTCTCAGGTTTGCATTTGATTTGAATAACCCTTAAAAATCTGTAGGTTGCTCTTTTAGAGTTTGGGAGACTTTTCAAGCCATGCTTCAACTTTGTCTCAGATGTTTCTCCTAAAATGTAAAAATAGACACAAATAGAGCTTTAAAATCAGATCATTTGCTCTTGGAAGATGAGAAATGTTTGAGTTCATACTGAAATCTATGACTTTTGATGGAAGATTTTGGTATGTTGGCAAAGTTTGACATCACTTTTGAAAATCTAGATGAGACACTTGAGAACATGGGTTGAGAACATGATCCTATATGTTTCCCATAGATTTTAATTTTTAGCGGGTTAAAAAAAAATTCTGCTGCCATTTGTTTCAATCAGTGTTGTTATTTTTAACTAAATCCCAAATTATAACTATTAAAAATAGTTTTCATCCATTGAAATGAAGCTGAAATAGATGAAAAACTTGCATTTAAAAAACTTTTTAAATAAAAATTAGAAATTAAAAATTGCCAGGTGAAGTACTAAAAGTGCAAAAACTAAACCTGAAATAAAAATAAAAAATAGTTAATTGGCCCAAGATGGCTGACAGAGGTCTGACTCCAAAGTTCATATTTGTCTCTAGCCTTTGACCTTTAAAGGCCTGTTAAACAGTATGTTGTGTCACAAACCCTTGGCGCACAAGATGGACAATAAAGCCTCACTGAACATTTCCCCATGAGTCACTGCAAGGTGAGAAGACAACTGAGAATTTACTGTCTGATTGACGTGGGCTGTTTTGGTTGCTGTTGATAAGTGTGCGTGAATGAGTATGTATATGTGGGTATTGTGTGCATCTAAACATACTCTGCATGTGTTATATTTTCAACCTCTCTATTTAAATGTGGTCTTGCAGCATTTTTACATCAGCCGCACATTTGCTTTAAACCAAATCGGAGTTGCTTTGTTTAATGGCTCTATATATACCTGCTTCCAGCTGCACTGTGAAAGATTATTTCCATACAGGATCTTTCCAGTGTTTCCAAGGCAGCCCTTCTTTTGGGTTTTAGAATACAGGTTCCAATATACACAGAGTTCTGTGTCCACGTTCTATTGGCCAGTTTGTCAGGTTACTATTGTGGATTGTATTTTGATTTATGGGTTGATTTCATAGATAGTAATAATGTGAGCCAAGCATGATAAAACCTCATGCAGAGCAAAGCCAATGTACTGGACAAACTGTATGAAACAGGTTGAAATAATATTTTATATGATTTTATTTAAGGATTTTACCAACATTAATCAAATCCAGTTCACTTTGAGTTATTAGCCTATAGGGATTCACATACTTTTTGCACCTTGTAAATATTTACACAGTGTGTTCAATGTGTTTAAAGACAATGTGTATTTTATTTTAAAAAAACGTCTGTGATTTCCAACAAGAATGTCAAATGACCATAGAACATTTATCCACTTTGAAACAGTCCATTTTAAATGAGCCTTGGCCCACAGGACACGATGGCGCTTCTGGACCATGTTCACATATGGCTTCCTTTTTGCATGATAGTGCTTTAGTTGGCATCTGCAGATGGCACGGCGGATTGTGTTTACCGACAGTGGTTTCTGGAAGTATTCCTGGGCCCATTGTGTAATGTCATTGACACAATCATGCCGATGAGTGATGCAGTGTCGTCTGAGGGGCCGAAGACCAGGGGCATCCAATAAAGGTCTTCGACCTTGTCCCTTACGCACAGAGATTTCTCCAGTTTCTCTGAACCTTTTGATGATGTTATGCACTGTAGATGATGAGATTTGCAAACCCTTTGCAATTTAACGTTGAGGAACATTGTTTTTAAAGTATTCCACAATCTTTTTACGCACTCTTTCACTGCCCATCTTTACTTCTGAGAGACTCTGCCTCTCTAAGACATCCCTTTTATTGCTAATCATGTTACAGACCTGATATCAGTTAACTTAATTAGTTGCTAGATCTTCTCCCAGTTGAATCTTTTCAAAATTTCTTGCTTTTTTAGCCAGTTGTTGCCCCCATGCCAACTTTTTTGAGACCTGTAGCAGGCATCAAATTTGAAATGAGCTCATTTAGTGGATCAAAGTGTCCCTTTAAACACATTTGTTATGTTATCTATGTTCTATTGTGAATAAAATAAAGGCTCATGTGATCTAATAAATTCACCTTTTATTCAAATACCAAAAACATTTTGTTGTTGTTTTTAGTTAATTTAGTAGTTTAGTTAGTTAACAACACTGTTCTTAATATATTTAACAATATATTCATGCTTATCCCTCTACAAGCTTGGTGACAGAAGTTCTAATAATAATGTTCTAATAATAATGGAAGGACTGATAATAAACACTTTGTGTAGTTGATTCTTTTAATAGTATTTTAACTTCATATAGCAGGCTGAATACATCATACAAGAAATGACTTAGCATAGCTTCATCCATCAAATACAGGAAGTTCTTTGTTCGCTGCAGATACGTTGAATTTACTTTTGCTTTCTCTTGAATTACCGCCACTACTGAACACTAGAGGTGAGGCTGCTCTCTTTGTTTTGTTCATATTTCTCCTGTGCATGTTTGAATGTGTTTTTAAGAGTGATTTCATGTGATAATTATTTAGCTGAAACTATTTATGCACTCTTGGGGCTTCACTAAAATTGTAAAGGAAATGGACAAACTAAACACCCTGCTAGTAAAGCAGAATTCAGAAAATGTATCAAGTTTTTATTTTTTGTTAGCTTGTCCTAAATCATTTTCATTGGATGTAGCATGGTTTATGTAATCTGTATTCTCTTTCAAATGGCGGCGTAACATGTTATTAATGCACTAGACTAGTGCTTAAACCCTCAATGTCAAACATGCCACTTTTCAACCAGAAAAGAGAAATGTGGCTTTAAAAGACATTGTATATACAGCTTCTGAGCAGAGTGTGGAGAGAAACAGCACACCCTTGATTGTAAATGGAAAAATAGTTCTTAACTGAACACAAAACCACAAGATGAAGAAGGCAGAACTTTCCACTGAAACTGTGCTTCTCTTTTGAAATAAATAACCCATGGCATGAACACACGAACTCGCTCTAAATTTGGTTGTGGTGCACGTATAGATATGCATTTGTGGTTTTTCATGTTGAAAAGCTTTCTCTAGCTTATGCTTAGCTTCATCACACACTTTCTGCTTTGCATGTGTTTCATGTTTGAGCATCTAGGCACATTAAGTTTTTCTTTGAGTTCATCTACATCAAAAATAAAGACTTTACTGGAGATGAATTAAGCTAACATTAAACTGTCTCGATGTTGTTACCCCCTAGATCAGTTTGGGAATGTAAACAGTTTGCCAAAATGTCAGGCAGGATTGCAGAGTCGTGCTGTGAAGTGATCTTTCATTCAGTCTGATTCAGAGCTATTTAGAACATGACACTTGCTGATAATATTACAGGACTCCAGGGTTCAGGCTATTTGACATGATAGACTTCAAATTGGTCAAAAAAAGTAGCGTTTTTTATTATTTATATATTTTTATATTATATATATTACAGGGGTGAGGAACATTGATCCTGGAGTGCCATTGTCCTGCAGAGTTTAGCTCCAACCCTGAAAAAACACTCACCTGTCCCTTTAGTAATCCTGAAGACCTTGATTAGCTTCAGGTGTGTTTAATTAGGGTTGGAGCTAAACTCTGCAGTACAATGAACCTCCAGGATCAACGTTCCCCACCCTTGATATAGTATAATAGAAGATATTATAATTTTTCATTTTTTGTGACATATTGATATAATACACCCCTGGTGATTTAAATACAGAGGTGAAATTGGCTTCAAGTAAAATAAATAAATAAATAAATAAAGCATCATGCAAAAAATTTAATTAAATCATTTTTAAAGGTATTGCTATATATATATATATATATATATATATATATATATATATATATATATATAATCTTTATTTTTACTAATTATGACATACATGATGCAGATCTGCACCAGAAACGTTCTCTGGCCCTGTTGCAGATGACAATTTTTGCGATAGCAGCTGCCAGCAGTCTTAATGCCACCCAGAGAAGAATGTTGATCTATCTCTATGTTTTTTATACTATTGGAAGCCATTGTCAATGATTTCATTTAGCACCATGCAGTGTGCAAGACTATGCTGAGAATAACCTTTAGTTGTGTTTCTCAACCTATAGTAATTCAAAAACGGTGTAGCTGCAGTGTAACAAATGTAAGAAATAAAAAAGAAAACAAATGAACAATCTAAAAAAGGAAAGTGAGATTAGCACATATAACAACACTTAAAACGGTCTCCAACTTCCTGGAACAGACACAGGAAACACGTGCACATGTTGCAGAATAGTAAGACCTACACAGTTCATTCATATATAGCCTATATGAATGTATGAAATATATATATATATATATATATATATATATATATATATATATGCTAACAAAAAATATTTTCAGGAACCCCTAGAAAAGGTCCATGCCTTACAGAAACATATGCATCCAGTCTTTTTGCAGACATGTGTTATAGATTGGCTCATGGAGGCTGACTCTCTGTTGTGTTTCCTCTCTGTGAAATACTGCCCGGTGCTGGACAGATTTCTCTGAACTGGCTCAGTGGCCTGTGATTACAGCTGTCAGTCCGGAGAAGCTTTCAACAGGTGTCTGAAATGGAGGCGCTGTGTCTGTTTTACCATTTGTACATGCTGCAGTGGTTCTCAGAGGAAAGAAAATAGCAATAAATTATATTAACATACAGATCTTTTTTAATTAATTAATTAAAGAGACAATTAATAGGCCTAGTAGTTAAATTGTAAGGAATTCTGTGTACTTCGAAAGAGACAAATGTGCAAAAATCTCTATCAGGCCCATAAAACCTTCAAACTTAAAGTTTTTCAATTCAACATCCATTTTTTAAGAAAAGGAGAAAATAAGTATTAAATAAAAAAGAAGAATGCCAAAAAGGGGCGTGTATGATTGTCTGTGTGTGTGTGTGCGCGCGCGCGCGCATGTGTGTGAGTGCGTGCGTTGATCAGGAAGCTGAACTGCCTCGGAAGCCTTTTGCGTTTCCTGAGGCGACCAAATGGGTACTTCTCATTTTCATTACTCCGAAACCTTACACAACTGAACCCCTTTAGGTTAGAAGGGCGAAATAGAGCAGAATAAATACAATTAAGCGTATATTGACCTGTATACGACGAATAATACACGTTATTCTTCCGTCGCGTGCTCGCAGCGCCACAGCTCGTGAGCTCGCGCTAATCACATCTGACTAGCCCCTCAGGTGAGTCTTTTTATACGCATTTTAAGACTATGGCGCTGTTTTCTCAATGTGTTCTGCTGGAGTTTCTTCTAAAAATGTTGTTTCGTGTTATTTTGTTGATATTGTGTTTGCCTTTGCGCGTTTTATGCCGTTACAGATTGGCTAATGGGGCTAGTGTTAGCATAGCGGCTAACAGCAGAAATTTAATTTGCAATAATATTCCTTATTTTGGTAGCATAATTGTGCGACTCAGTGTGCGATTTAATTGCGTAACTTATAAAAAAAAACGATACAATGCCTTTTATTGTTCATCCAGATTATGTTGGTGTTATTCTGAGCACATTGAGGTTGATGAATTTTATTTCTGTAATTAAATAGGCCTATCCTTTTTTTGTTTTTGTTTTTTTTTAAACACACCTGAATGAGTATGGCTGTAGATGACCGTTTCAAGTCGGAGTTATAGTTATAATGTGATTGCATCTAAACTATTTTTCACCATTAACATGAAAGAAGTGAAAACGAAAGTGTATTGAATACGTCTCATAAAATGGCCTTTTTTTGTTGTTTGTTTGTTTTTTTGCATCTTATTGGCTTTTGAATTTAGATTTTACCATCTAAACTGATCTGAAAAAGAATAGTGTGTTTTCCATAATGTCTGGATATAGTGAGCTGCATATCTAGACAGCAAAACAATACCTAGTCAGTAGTCACTTGTTTGGACGTTTTGAGCATCTACCGATCTAGATAGTATTTTGGGATCTCAAAATCTAGTGAAATGTCTAGTGAAAAATATAGTGCCTATGGAGTCTAAAATAGCTAGGTAGACAGCTCCATAGGTTTTGAGACACAGCCAGTGAATGTGTTCTGTACTGATGATTGGATCAATGCAAATGTTTTTTTCCAAAGTATTTCCTGAATAGATTAGAAACTAGCTGCACTGGTTGAGCCGGACTGTCTATTACCCCGAAGGACTGGGTGATTATTGTCCTGTTCCTGCTTTTGACTAGATGCAAATATATAGATTATGCATACAAGTCTGTCATGCTAGAAGACACACCCTGATCCCACAATGAAGAATGCTGCGTATCAATTAACTTCTCATGTTACTAGATAAATGCATCACACCGGAAAACCAGGCTTTGTGATGTTAACCTCGCAGAGTAATTGTTGACAACTTATGTAAGAAATCTTGAGCAGTCTGCACTCTCTATTCTTTTCAGAAACATTAGAGTCTTGTATGTTTTACAAATATACTGCCTTAATATGCACTGCTGTATTGCAAATGACTTCTGCAAAATGTGCATGATATTAAAGGAAGTGATTATTTTGAATGTTTAAGGATCTGAAACTACTTCACCCTCTATTTTCTGGCTCATTGAATCTTTTTGGCTCTCAACTTTGTCCTTATCTGCTGCATACTTTCAGAGTTTTTTTTTTTTTTCTGTTAATATTTGATTTATCTGGTCAACACAATCAGAATTCATCCATAGTGGGTCAAGGTAAAAGAAACACTGAAATGTTAATCAGTTCAGGTGCATTTGTTTGAAGACAAATAGTGGTTTTTAGTTGCATCAGTTCCCGTAAACGGGAATTAGTTTGGACTGGTGATTCAATACTACTGTAGTATACTGGAGAGATAACAGTAATCATTGTCAGCAAGGTTTATAAATATGTTACTGTGTTGAAAAATAGATTACACAAAAGAATTTAAATACTTGCATGACCTGCAAGATTTAATTAAATATTTTCAGTTTTACTAAATGCACATTTTTTTCAAATGCATTTTTTTTAATACTGCAAAGTCACTCATCATTTTTTTTCCCTCTATTGATTGCAGCCCTAATACATCTAATGGCATAAATAACTACAATTGCAATTATTATTTCTTTGTTGAAGTGTAAAAAATAAAACAACTAAAAGTCTGTTCTGCATATCATTTATTACCGGTCACTTAAAATGTAAAATTTAGTTTCTGTTTTGCACAACAGATAGAGATGTTGTAATGCCTTTGTTCTACTAAGTTTTTGTTTTTTTGTTTTTTTAAATTTAGCTAGTCTGTTTTTGTTGGCTTTTGGGTTTTTTTATTTTATTTTTAGGGGTCTTTTCTCCACAGTCCTACTTTTGTTTTTTTCTAATGTTTTTTGATTCTGTGCCAGAGTGATAGCCTTGTGTTCATGTGATTCTCTTTTCAGGTCTGAAAATACTGTGAGCACAGAGATGTCCAAGCCCCCGAATTCTGCTTCTCGGTCCCGTTCCAGGTCTAGGACTAGATCACGGTCCTACACACGATCTCACTCGAGGAGTCGCTCCCGCTCGAGATCCAGAAAGCGTCGCTACAGGTAGGCAAAGTCGCTATGAAATCGAAATTGACACTATTTGCTTTGTTAGTGCACATCACTAGTCTTGAGGTGAACAGAAAAGTTGGCTGCAACTTCCGGTTCACGCAGACTTTAATGGATTCCAGCCACTTTCTTTGCAACAAATTGATGATTGGAATGGCATTTTAAATGGGGAAAAATTTTAAGCTGCCCTAACGTCATAGCTCAATTTAAAAACAGCTGCACCTAAGAGCTTTATCCTGCCCTTAAATAGTCATTTAATATTAAAATAGCACTGAGATGAGATGCCATATTGTTCCAGAATGTTGTTCCTCCTTTTCTAACTGTTTCTCCTCTAACAGCCCACCTGTATTTGTTGTTTTTTACGTGTCCTGTGAAAGTTAGTTTAAAAATGGTTTCCTTTTGTCTGGCATGACTACCTCTTTCCACTGCATGTGGATGTCCCTTTCACAATCGGGAGCTTGCTATGCTGGTCGATAAACGTTAGTCTTGATTAGTTTTCCATTGAAAAAGTGCAAGTGGTAAGACATTCTCCTGTTGGTGAATGTTTGGTTTAGTCAGTGGTAAATTTTGACCACAGTGCTTGTAGTAAGCCTTAAAATGTTGTAACTTTATGCATTGCCAGGTTTAGGTAATGAATTCAAGTTGCAGTTCCATTTAAATGAAAACTTCATATGTAATTTTAGAAGATGTGATGAAGGCATAGGCAGTATAATCTTTTATAGAGTGGTAAAAGGTGTTGTTAGAGTTGCAACAGTTGTGAAATTTACAGGACGTGATATAACACTTTTTAAACATTTTGCTCGTTGCAAAAACCCTTCAAGGACAAGTGCCATTTGTGTAAATATTGATCCAGTAGCGCCATCAAGTGGTCATTAATCAACTGCATTTTTCTCTCTTTTTCTATCTCTAATCTTGTTTTAATCCTCTTTCTGTGCTTTGCATTTTCCTCTTTTCTTTTAGTTCTAGATCAAGATCCCGTTCGCATAGCAGGGAGAGGAACTATCCTTCTAGAGATTTCCAGGGCAATCGTGGTTATAACCGTGGTTTCCGTGGCTACCGGAGGCCCTTTCAGTACCACCGGGGCAGAGGGCGTGGCTACTTCCCACGAGGGAACTATCATAGAGGTGGGAGCAACTATGGTTACGTTCCAACCATGGTTCCAACTGGCACGGCCATAGAGACCAGCAACAGCCATACGACCACCAGTACAGCCCTAGGAGGGGGCGCTCGCGTTCCCACACACCACGGAAAAGATCGCCAAGCCGAAGCCATTCACGCCAAGCCGAAGCCATTCACGCCATTCCGGTAGATCTTCCTCAGGGCGTTCCAGACGTTCCAGCTCTTCCTCCCGCTCCTCATCCCCACGACGACGCAACTCAAGTGCGGGACGACCCCATGCCAAAGAAGCCAAAGGAAGGGCTTCACCAGGTGAGAGCAAGGGAACAAGCAAGGAAGCATCCAAGCCTACAGGAAGCAGCCCAGAGGAGCCCGGTAGTAAGTGGGAAGGCCTATCTGACTACGAGACCAGTCCCAAACGCAATGTCGCGTCTGCTGGGGGTCAGTCAGAGATTAAAGTGTCCCTTTCTGGAGGTGCTGGCAATGGTGGTCCACTGTGGCGAAGCATTGGCCCTGCGAATAAAAGTCCACCGGAAAAGACGTCAACCCCAACTGGCTTTGGGTTCTTCACAAAGGAAGACTCGAAGACTGAAGACAAATCGGCCTCCATCTCAACTGCTTTCAAAAAGTATGTTTTTGATTTTGGAATTTGAATGTTTTCCCTCTCTTTCTTTTGTCCTCCAGGCAGTTTTTAATCAATCACCATTCTCTCAAATGTGTTTAGTCCTTGTACAGCAACAAAGATCCTTGGAAGAATAGAGCTTATAATGGAAACCAGCTTATTTCAAACTCAAATGTCACAAATGGGCGTTTACCTGTGCTATGAGGTTGTTTGCAATCCCATAATTTAGGAGATAAAGTTTAAATGATGTAAGTATGGGGAAAAAACTCAATCCTGGTTAGTCGTGTCTGCATTGCTGAAAAGTTGAACCATAAGTTTGCGCATGTCTTAAATGTTTTTGTTGTAAGTAGGCTTTCTTATTTTTGATGTTAAAGGTTAGTGCCAACTGGTTTGAAAATGCAAATGTTTTCTAATAGAGTCTGCTTCTTTATAATTAACGTGTGATCGTCCACCTCAGGTTTTTGGCAGAAAAGAAAAAGCCCTTATCAGACAGGGATAATGGAAGGGGTGAGGCTTTAAGCTTGGGCGACGCTGACAGCGAGAAGAGCAGCAGTAAGTCTAGGGGCATGTTTGAAGCATCCGAATCTGGATCAAAGACCGACAAAGGACTTCCTTTTCTGGATGCCGAGGAAGAGGAGTATCGCCAGGAAATGAAAGACAGGAAGACTGAGGAGGAATCAAAGTATAAAGACAAAACCATTGTCACGATGCGGGACTTAACCGAAGAGCGTTTCGGAAAATGGGATGACAGCATCTATCTGTCCAACAAAGATTCATCAAGAAGGGATGAAGATGTTGAAGAGGATCTGGATGAGGAACTTTATCGCAGTCGGAAGCATGCTTCAAGAAAAGAAGAGAAGGCCTCCAAGAAGAAAGAAAAGAAAAAAAGCAGGATCAGTCCATCCTCTCCATCGCCATCTAGAGTATCAGAAAACAGAGGAAGGCCACTGTTTCCAGCTGCAAGAGAGGCCTCGCCCCCAGCTAAATCCTCAGCAAAGAAAGACCCACACTTTAATTTCAGTATAAAGGCATTCACTGATGGTGGAGAAAGGTATGAATTTTAAAATCACTTAATTTTCTAGTGTATTTTTTTTTTTTTGTATGACAATGTGTATGACTCCACTGCTTTCACTCAGCTCATCAGGTGCATTATCTAAAGAAAGACATTTGTCACGGGATCTTGTGCACCCTGGTAAAAAAGATCATGAGGAGTTTCGGTCGATCTTCCAACATATTCAGTCTGCTCAGCTTCGCAGGAGCCCTTCAGAGCTATTTGCTCAACATATTGTCACTATAGTACATCATATTAAAGGTAATTCCAGTCTAATCTAGTGGTTTTGTGCAATTTTACATTTAATTCTACACTTTGTACTTTGAGGTGCCTCAGGGTGCAAACCTAGGACCGTTTTTGTTTGTGAAATTTGGAGAATTTGTCTTCATTTTTGAATATAATAACATGGTTGCATGTAAGAAATTATTTTTTTCCTACTCTCTGAATGTAGCTCAACATTTCAAGTCATCTGGGATGACTCTGAATGAGCGATTTGGAATATACCAAAGAAAAGCCGCAGAGATGGAAATGATGAAGGCGAGGAAGAGTCCTGAGATCCACAGGTAGGTGTATTTGCACTCATGTATCTTATGGTTTAAATGCCTTGTTCCTCTTTTCCTTTCTTAATATTTTGTTTTGCATGTTCTTTCACAGGCGAATCGATGTGTCTCCCAGTGCTTTTAAGAAGCACTCTCACCTGTTTGAGGATTTCGAAGAGAGCAGCTACAAGGTGACACAGCGTTTTCAAATCTGAAATTCCTGCCCAAATGTGTACCAACTGAAACAGCAGAAATGTGCTATGAGGTGTATAATGCTAATGCACAAGATCCCCAATCTCAGTCTTGTATTTCTGAGCGTTACGCTCTCACCCTCCAGAGTTTGTCGTATGATTAATCGTGGGTACATACTTGCCCAAACAAAATGGCTAATCAAAAGGAAGTGAAAATTGATCCTGTGTCCAAGCCTTTCACTGGACCGCTAACCAATGCAATAGTAAGTATATCTCCTCAAAAATGTGTTTATGAAAAGAAAAAAAAAAAAAAGTGAGGATCAGTACTAATCAGTATTGGGAAAGCATGGAGCATGCTGCTTTCCCATGAAATCTGTACGTTTTTGTTTTGGTCGTTTTTTTGTCAAAGTCTCACGTGTTAATAGAAGTCTGTCACATTTTCACTGGGTGTCGAATATATTATGTTCTATCACATTACTTCTTAAAATTGCACATGTATTTCATTGGTTTCATTATAACTTGGCCAACATTGGCCAACACTGTAAAGTCATAGAGGGTGACTAAATAAAATTAGGATTGAATTTGAGGTTATTCCTAAAGATGGCCAATAGATGGAGTTTTTCAGCTGGGTTTTTGACTGTCATTGTCTCATCTGCCATTTCAGTGTGAGACAAATGTTCTCAACCTCTTCTTCTTGTGTTTAGGTTAATCCAAAATGAATAATATATTAATTCATAATAATGTTTAAAGGGTTAGTTCACACAAAAGTAATTTCAGGTGCCTTCAAATCTGTATCCAAATCTCTCACATGCTCCTTTGCAATAAAGTGAATGAATGCTGTCAAGTTGCAGCAGTCGCATGAAAATAGTCTAAACTAAGTTGTTAAACTTCACATTCATTGTTTGGAAAAGAGCACTGAACATCTTCTGTGAAGAAAGAAAGTTATGGGTTTGTAATGACTTAAAGAAAAGAGAAATGTTACTTTTGGATGAACTATCCTTTTAAACTTTAAGTTCAGAGGAAATCATATTGTAGTTCAAAACAAAATAATTTTTTACTCTGATCTGTTTGCACTGTATTGTTTCAAGAAAATATGTTAATTATTTTGGACATTGTTGTGTCTCCACAGGATCATGGTAAAAAACATGAGGGCGATTCTTTGGACCTTCGTTTGGCTATTGAGCGCCGTAAAAAGGATCCTAAACGAGAGGGGGGAAAGAGTTCAGCTGGCTCACGCACACCCAGTCATGAACTCTCCCCTGACAGATCCTCCAAACACAAGAAATCAAAGTATGTTTAAGATGTTTTAAGATTCTTACTGATGAATAATATTTGAATAGTACTTAGATTCTGGGTCATGTTGTCTTGTGCTCATTTACTGGACTGTAATAATCTGTTGACCGAATGTTGATTTAATATATGAGTTTTCATTTACAGTGGAACACTTTATTCATATGTAAACCTTGTTTGAAAGGCAGCACTGTATTATTTCTTTCTCAAACATTCTATTTTTAATGTTCTATAATAGTAATTTCTGTAATTCTCTGATTCTAATGTTCTAATTCAGCTAAATGTACAGACTCACTTAAAACTGTGCAGATAGTTTCATTCTTTTGCTCTATATGCATATATAATAATGCAAGTAATTTTTCATATTTTTCTCAAAATATAAAGCTCACAATTCAAAATATAACAGACCATATTATAATTTTCATGACCAATGTTTTGGCATAACGAATAGGGATTTGTCATTTATTGCATTAATTTGTGTACTTTTTGTGTACAACTCTTCATAACTATTATTTCAAAACATGCATTTCGCAGTCACTCACTAGACTATTTTTAACTCTGTTCTCCCACATTCTAAAGGAAAAGCAAGAAGAAGCGTGAGCGTTCACCTTCCTCCTCCTCCTCTTCCTCCTCGTCTCCTTCCCCTCATCCGTACAGAGGAAAAGAGTACCATCCGGAGGAGCACATGGAAGGAGGAGGGGGTTTTAACAAGGCCCGCCTGGGGTCACGGGAGTTCCCTGGGTCCATGGAGCGCGGCCCTCGGGACTATGAGGGCCACATGGATAGGGGTTATGAGAGGGGCAGAGGAGGATACGACCGAGGAGGATATGACAGGGGTCGTGGGGGTTACGATCGGGGATTTGTAAGTATCTCAGAGTTTTCTGTGAAATTGATATGACTTATTGATCATTGAGTTACAAAAGAAATTTGTTACTTTATTATTATTGATTGTCAAACTTTGTTCCTCTCTGGCTTCATTCCCAACCCTGTTTTAATTTGCTATCATAAATAAGCCTAATCTGAAATGTCTAAGTAGGCAGCTCACTAGGGTTTAGGATGGATAAGGCACTACAAAATCTTTTTTTTTTTTTTTTTTTTTTTTCCCCCTCTCATTCTGTGTTTTATGTTCATTTTTCTGGATGGTTTGGTTTTAGTGGTTTAGTTTTAATAAACTTTTTAATAAAAAGCATGTCTAATCATTTGAATTCTTAAAACTTTAACCTTTTAGCCTAGTTAGTTATTAAAATTGAAACAATAGTGCCCTATGCCCTTTTTCAGAAATGTTTATTTTTTTTTCACAATTCTGTTTCATTAATTAATACAGATTTATTATGCAAAATTGTTGTAATCCAATGAATGCATACAAATGAATCTTTTGAAGTGAAGTTTAACAATTCATTTGATTAAATTTTTTGGCAAAGTTCTGCACCACAGAGGTTTATACTATGGAAGCTTGTTTTCGTCACTTAATAAAAATATTAAAAAAGGTAATAATGACTTTATCTAAATTCTGACTTTTTCCCGCAATTGGCTGATATGAAGCCAGAATTGCATTATAAAGTCAGAATTGGTTATAAAGTGTTTTTTCTCAATATTGAGTTTTTTCTCATGCAATTGACTTTTTTTTATCATAATTGCGAGATATAAACAATTGCAAGTTATAAAGTCAAAATTGCTTCATATAAACTCGCAATTGCATCTTTAAAGTTGCAGTATGACTTTTTTTTCTCCGAATTGTGAATTTATATCTTGCAATTCTTATATAATGTGAAATTGTGAGTTATAAAGTCAGAATTGTGAGAAATAAACTTGCAATACTGAGAAAAAATGTCAGTCTTTTTCACTCACAATTGGACATTATAACAAAATTCTGACTTTAACTCAGGAAAAAAGTCAGAATTGTGAGAAGAATTTTTGTTTATTTCATGGCGGAAACAAACCATAGCAGGAATGAAATATTGAGTGATATTAAAAGATGTTTTAATTAATTTTATTATTATATGTAATATTATATATTATGTACAATAGTAACATTTCAAGTTAAACCAAATTTTTATTTTGGTGATTTGTAGTGAAGACTTTTGAGTTTTTGTGTGTATTTGCCAATGAATTTTATGAAATGCTGGTGAAGTGACTCTCAGAGCTCTGCAGATGAAGTTCATGTGGAACGTTCACACAGTGAGACGATGAAACTCAAGCATCATGATTGCTTGTGTGTGTGTGTGTGTGTGTGTGTGTGTGTGTAGACAAAACTGCGGTGGTTATTCACACGGTGACACACAGACAATGCAGACTTCATATTTCAATAGCAGTCTTTTTGCAGGTTATAATCACAGACAGTAATGCATTAATCACAATTTGATAAATTGTACAGCACTACTTTTGGTTTATTCATTCGAAATGTGTCAAATTCCATGACTTTCCACATTATACAGTAAATTCCATTTTCACAACTGGATTCTGTAATTCCGCCTGCTTTTGTATTTGTGGCACAATGATCCTGAAGTTGTTTCCCATATATCTTGGACGTCTCAGTTGATCTGCTCTTCTCTTGTATTTAGCAGCCCAGAATGAGAGGGAGAGGATGGAACCGAGGAAATTACCCTGGCAACAACACCAATAACAACCCTCCAAATATGGGCGGCCCTTCACGCCCCCCAGAGGAGGAGTGGGACCCAGAATACACCCCGAAGAGTCGGAAGTACTTCCAGGTGTGATTCCTAGCTTTGATCTCAGATTCACGCGCCCCCCTAAACTTTACGCTAAAAACAAAAACTGGTGGTTGGTTGCTTCGCATGTCGCTCAGACAGTCCCTTCCTATATAAGTGCGCAATTTTGGGACTGAATAAGCTGCATGGTGGCCAGTAGGAGAGTTTCAATTTCCTTCTCTCTCGTCTAACTGCAGCATGACGACCGGGACAAGGAAGGGGAGATGAAGTGGGTGGACACTCGGGGGCGCGGCAGAGGGATTTTCCCCCGCGGCAGGGGCACCTTCATTGTTCGAAAGGGTGGCGGTGGCAGCCCCAAGTGGACCCACGACATGTTCCAGGGCAACGCCGAAGAGGGAGAGATAGAAGGCAGCGCAGAGCACAAAGACGACGAAAAGTCTGGAGAAAGCACTGCTTCCAAGCCATAGATGGATCCACGTCCATTTGTGTCTGTTCTCCTCTACTGTCTCGAGCTCAGCGAGAGCCCTCGGGAGAAATGCATCCTCGTGTGTTCAGGTGTTGGACTGTGAAGCCCCATACGGTAGAGCCATGTCATTTTATAGCATCACATGATCTGCTACTATTTTTCAGTTTTCAAATTTTTGTGTTTTTTCTGCTTGTTTTCGAGGTCGTGGGGGGTGATTTGAAAATAAAAATTCAGTCATTCATTTTTCATTTAAAAAGTGCAATAAAAAATCCATGCACTTGTGCCTTAGATTTAACTGTAGTTTTATGATTCCTTTTTTTTTTTTTACTTTTAATTTTGATTCTGCCAGTCCCTTTTCTATGTTTTGGAATTGCATGTAAATTCATTCATTTATATTTCACCCCTTTCATTTTATAATGTCATTGGTGTACGGTTCAGTCTTATTGGAGCATATCTCTTGCGGACCAATACACTGTGTACTGGGCCGACTTTCTCGAGAAAATTGTCTGTTAAAAATGTACAGAATCAGATTGTCCTGACAAGTGGGTTCTCATCTATTTAACGTCCAATTTAGTTAATTTCTTCCCTTAAATGATGCCACTAATGACTAAAAAAATAGTCCAATTTGTGAAGTGTAAAAAAATGTACTTTTGTTTCCTATTTTGAGCAACAACAAAAAAAATCTTGTCAGTTTTAGATCATTCATGTGATTTTAAAGTGTAGATAATAATAGAACATTCAAAACTAAGCTTGTAATGATGCATTTATTGCATTATTGTGTTTAAACTACCAACCAAAATGTAAAATAGTTCATGCTGCATGTGTTTAGATCATGTGGTTTTTCTTCCATTGATCTCTGTACTGCACTGTTCAGTTGTGTTGTAAGGATACACTGGGGGACTCGACTGCTTTCTTTAAACCTGCTTTGTGATGACATTATACTGTAACGCTGTGACGTTCTCTTAACATTTACAATCTGTTAATTCAGTGCTTTCAGTCTCCATGGTAAATTTCAAATAAAGGCCGTCCTGTTTTACACATAATCTTGTTTTGGTTTCGAGTTGCATTGATCTTGCTGCTCGACAGCTGGAGCCTTTTAGTGATTTGATGATGTTCAGCTAGTACAATGTGATGTGAGCCATCTGATGATTAAAATCTCATATTGCAGTGCAGTTACAGGTTTCAGGGTGTCCATTCATGCTCCTGCAGAGTTTAGCTCCAACTTGCTCAAACACATCTGCCTTGTTGATTACCTGGTTCAGGTGTGTTTGATTTAAGATTGGAGTTAAACTGCAAGAAGCAGCGTTAAACACCCCTGATTTACAGCATGTAGAGTGCATTTAAGATTCTTAAAAGGCACCTATAATGCCCCTTTTCAAAGATGTAATATATAATAGAAGTCTCTGGTGTCCCCAGAATGTGTCTGAAGTTTCAGCTCAAAATACCCCACAGATCACTTACTACATTTGACAAATTTGCCCCTATTTTTTAACAGCTCACGATTCAGTTGCTCAACAACACCAAAGCTGGAGAATCTCACGCAGCCAGAATGAGGATTTGTCAGTAACGGTGTTCAGCCTTACATTGTTCAAACCGGACTCAGGAACTTTTAGAATGAAACTGGACATTTCTGAATGGTTAGTGGGTAAATTTATGTAGTTGCAGTGGAGTTGATTCAACTCATCAACTAGCATGTGCCGTCATGTTAATCTTTTGTGCAAATCCAGCATTGAATTGACCCTTGTTTGTGAAGCAGTTCAGCGTAAAATGACACGACAAAAACACTCTACTACAAAACTCTTCCTCTTCTCTTAAAGCAGCCCAACATGGCCTCACCCCCTTTGTTCCGTGTTCCCGGAGGCAGGGTTTATGTAAATTTAGGGGTTTGTGATGTCACTAACCCAGGAAGAAGCTCGTAGTCCCTGCCAGCCATTTGTTGTAGTCCTTAAAAAGCGATTTCTGTACACACTAACTCGAGTTTAAAAAGTGAAATCATAATCAAGGACCCCTTTAATTTGTTTGTTTTTCTGTTAATCACATTTGCAAAGAACATCCATTTTATGTTGCTAAATACCTTTCTGCAATTTAACTGAATGAATGGAACTGTCCAATGGCACTCTTTGCTCAATTTATAAAAACATTCCTGAGGGTTTAAAAGCAGGTTTTTGTGCCTCCTATTATTTCTTCTGTATTATTTGAGCCTTTAAATTTGTCTAATACATCTAATTGTGTGACTACAGTTCTAGGTGGATTATCTTATGATTATTTCTTGTATCCTTTTTTTTTTTTTTAAGATAGGGGAATAGGGATATGGAAAAAGGAAACCGGAGGAGAGACAGTTGAAAAATTTAGCAAATAATGGAAGGTGAAGGGCTGCGTCTCATTTCTCATTTATGATGCACTATGTGTGAAGATTGGGTTTTGTTTTTATTTTAAAAGTACATAGTATGTGTGTATATATATATATATAAACATTTAAATTTTAAAATGTATTTATGGATATAAAAAATGCAAAAGAAAAAAGTGATCCATAAAAACTTACAAATGCTCATTCAGAAGACAAGGGGTTGTGAAATCAACCTCAAAACAGAAATATGCAAATCAAATTCTCACTCCTTCCCTTTTTAAAGGTATATTACACCTAAATCACTTGAGCAGATAAATGTCCTGTGTGGCATTTCATATCTCTGCATATGGTGATGAGAAAAAAATTAGTTGTGAGAAAAATTTCAAATTCAATGCTGTCACCAGGTGTGGTTCTCTGTATGCATGAAACAACTTCATCCAGAAGATAAGACACGCTACTAGAGATAGTGAACTCGACCGAGTGTTCCTGTGCCGGTGACGAGTATATCCGGCTGTCCGTTCCTCCAGATCTCCCTGACGATTCGTTCTCTCTCCTCCAGTCTTCTGGCTCTCTCCAGCTCTTCCGCTGAAGCAAACACATTGACGCTCCTAATGGTTCCGTTCAGCTGGGTCTGATCGCTCAGAGGACTCACGGTGAGCACTGGGACTTCTAGGTCCTCGTCGTCTCCTGCCTCACTTTCATCTTCTTCCTTGTCTTCCTCCTCCTCCTCCTCGCTGGAATCTTTTAGTCGTCTCTTGTCTGGTGTGGAGGGCGTTTTTGTCTTTGAACGCGGTCGGCAGGTGATGCCCAGTATGAGGAGGACCAGAGCCAGCAGAAGACCTGAACACACGCCCAACATGAAGTACAGCGCGAAGCTCTCCATGTTCCCTGTATTAAATAGGGGAGGGAAATTGTCAATAACATGCATCATATTTGAGCACAAACTCCAAAGAAGGAATTCATATTAATAAATTAAAGGGTTTGTACACCCAAAAATAAAAATTAATTACTGTCATTAATTACTCACCCTCATGTTGTTCCAAACCCGTAAGACTTTAGTTCATCTTTGAAACACAAATGAAGGTATTTTTTCATCAAATCTGAGCCAGTTCTGTTCCTGCATTGACAGTTACGCAACTGACACTTTGACGCTTCAAAACATCCATAAAGAGATTGAAAAACTAATCCATCTGAATTGAGCGATTTAGTATAAATTTTCTGAAGAGACTTAATTGTTTTATATGAACAGATTTAATTTAGGCTTTTATTCACATATAAACATTCATCAACTCACACATCAGTTGTGGTAAACAGAAGCTCAATCATGCTTGCTTGACGTGCGAGAACCAATGAGGTTCGTTCTTGTGCTATGCATCACTTTGAGATTCCACAAGAACCAATGAGGTTCATTCTCGTGTTACGCAGCACGGTTGAGCTTCCGTAAGAACCAATGAGGAGTTCCTTCTCATTCTCGTGTTACGCAGCACGTTTGAGCTTCAGCCAATGAGTTCATTCTCATAGTTACAAACGTTTGAGCTTCAGCAAGAACCAATGAGGATTACTTGAACCAAGGTTCATTCTCGTGTTACGCAGCACGTTTGAGCTTCAGCAAGAACCAATGAGGTTCATTCTCGTGTTACGCAGCACGTTTGAGCTTCAGCAAGAACCAATGAGGTTCATTCTCGTGTTACGCAGCACTTTGAGCTTACCAATGAGTCACAGCACGTTTGAGCTTCAGCAAGAACCAATGAGGTTCATTCTCGTGTTAGCTTGAGCTTCAGCAAGAACCAATGAGGTTCATTCTCGTGTTACGCAGCACGTTTGAGCTTCAGCAAGAACCAATGAGGTTCATTCTCGTGTTACGCAGCACTTTTGAGCTTCAGCAAGAACCAATGAGGTTCATTCTCGTGTTACGCAGCACGTTTGAGCTTCAGCATCTCGTGTTACGCAGCACGTTTGAGCTTCAGCAAGGAGGTTCATACGCAGCACTTTGAGCTTCAGCAAGAACCAATGAGGTCATTCTCGTGTTACGCAGCACTTTGAGCTTCAGCAAGAACCAATGAGGTTCATTTCGTGTTACGCAGCACTTTGAGCTTCAGCAAGAACCAATGAGGTTCGTGTTTTTCAGCACGTTTTTTCAGCAAGAACCAATGAGGTTCATTCTCAGCAGCACATTTGAGCTTCTGCAAGAACCAATGAGGTTCATTCTCGTGTGTTACGCAGCACGTTTGAGCTTCAGCAAGAACCAATGAGGTTCATTCTCGTGTTACGCAGCACGTTTGAGCTTCAGCAAGAACCAATGAGGTTCATTCCGCAGCACGTTTGAGCTTCAGCAAGAACCAATGAGGTTCATTCTCGTGTGTTACGCAGCACGTTTGAGCTTCAGCAAGAACCAATGAGGTTCTCATGTGTTACGCAGCACGTTTGAGCTCGCAAGAACCAATGATTTGAGCTTCAGCAAGAACCATGAGGTTCATTCGTGTGTTACGCAGCAGCAAGAACCAATGAGGTTCATTCTC